>PVKH010046095.1:0-10432 GCA_004027955.1 Chaetophractus vellerosus
TATCCACTGGGCTATACAGCTGGCCCCAGAAGTTTCACTTTAAGTAGGAATTAAATAATATAAAGTATGATGTTTTGGGGCTTTAATATAAGGTAATTTAAGTGTGGGTTTTATTAAAAATAAAAGTAGAAGTATCATGGGAAGTGGCTGTGGCTCAATTGGTTGAGCTCCCATTTACCATATGGGAGGCCCCGGGTTCAATTCCCAGGGCCTCCTGGTGAAGGAGCTCCCATGGTGTGGTGAGCTCAGGGTGAGCTGGCTCAACAAAATGACCCAACAAAGGGAGACAAGCAGACACAGAAAAAAAATGCACAACAAATGGACACAAGAAGCCCGAGCACAAGCAGCAAGGGGGGTGGGGATAAATTTTAAAAATATATTTTAAAAAAAAGTAGAAGTATCATGATGAATCAGTGAATACCTAAAAAAGAATGGAATAGCTTAATCACACATTTGTTTTACCTTACCTCAAAGTCTTCAACTATTACTTAAACTTTCTTTTATTAAAAAGAAATGCATGCTCTAGATAAGTGTGTAGGCAGCACAGTGTTCTCAGGTGAAACTGTGTTCTGACAATAATGACTAATTAGTTAATGGCTAATTTCATTTTTGGACAATTTAACAATACAATTTATTGAAGAACATAAAAGCTTACTGCTAACTGGAAAATCATAGAATCTTGATGGAAGGAAATTTAGAGGGTGTCTAATCCAGATTCCTTGGTGACTCAAAATGCATCTCTCAGTAATTGGACTAGAAACACCATGGGGTCAGGACCATTCCAGACTTGTTCTCTGATAAATCCCCACAATCTAAAATATGTTGTGGGTACTCATTTGCTGAACAGAATTACATTTAACTCCTTTTTAAAATGTGGTGTTATAAATTATAGGGATAATGCTGGGTAGAGGGAGGCCATTAATTTATGCTCAGGGTGTCATCTGTTCAGAAGAGCATCTTAGTTTACAGTAAGTTCAGGGTAGACACCTCCACCCTGATGTCCCACATGCCTTTTAAAATTAGCATGTCAAGAATAAACCCATCATATTATTCTAACCAAATAGGTATATTTTCTTATATTGTTTATCCCATTTGGTAGAGCTACCATAAATCCAGGCACCAAAACTAGAAATATGGGAATTTTCCTTACTGTTCCTTCTCATGGTCAAACATTTAAACCAATCAATTTCATGTTTTGAATATTATTCAACCCCTTCTCCTCCTCCCCTTCATTACCAAGGCTGCCCTAGTTCAGAACTACAAAAGCTCTTGAGTTGTCCATGGTTGCAGAATTCTCATTTGTCATTTTACTTCATGTCTTGTGGTCACAAATAACATCCTCTACACATCCAGTTATGAGAGTAATCTTTCTGAAGTAAGTACATTTTACTTTGTTTATCTCCTTTATACACTCCCTTATAACTCACCTACCCTGTGTTATAAAGAACATTTTTAAACATAAATATGTCTCAAATATTATTTCAGTGCTACCTTTTGCATATCACATGGCCTCTTTCAGAGCTATCACATACTCACGGGCTCATGCTACCTTTGGCTAAGACTTGGGCCTCTGTAGCTAGATGATTGGTTCCTGGTTTCTACTTATAAATAAATTAAAGGAGCTATCTTCAACCAAGATCCCTAAGGCTGTCAGGAAATAGTCTTCTTCCTGTAATTAAATCCTTTTCTGATAAATTGTATAGCTCTATTCCTAATTAAGCAAAAGTCATTCTGAGATTATTATTCTTGCTTTGGCATCTTCAAAATCAGGGAAAAAGATCAACCAATCACAAAGTCACATGTGAAATATTATCTAATTCACTACCAACTAGGCAGGGTTGAAAATCCTTTTCTTAAGAACTGATTTAAGATGGCTGCTTATTACTTAATACATTTATCACTCCTCCCTAACAATATTTCTTTGAAAAAAAAAACGGAAGAAATTTACAAATAATAGTAAATCCAACACTGTCCTGGAAAGCCAGGATATGTCCCATCAGTAAACCAAAATGAAAGAATTTCTTGGTAATGAAATGAAAATGAGAATAAAATAGGACCCTGATATCCTATAACAGGTAAATTCAAAATAGAGTGGATTTTTTTTAAGAACTCCAGAATAATTTAAAGATGAGGGCAAATGGGTCTAAAGAGAACTCAACCATGGTATAGACATCAGAGAAATTAACTAAAGAGATGGAAACTGTTACAGAAGTCCCCTACTCTCAGAATAAACCTTCCCTTTCCCAGTATTTATTCCTAGGGTAAATCACAAGTACAGTCAACAAATTTTAAAATTTTAAACTAAAAGAGACAACTGAGATACCCACACCTGGAGAACACAATCTACCCATAGTTTTATAAACTGAGATGACTGACTGCATGTTGATCTCATCCTGATGTTAATGGTTCAGCTATTTCATGGATGCTTTCTTGCATTTATGTTTCAGAGTTGTTTTCAGTTGCCTGGATTTTTGAGAACAGATGCTCTGGGACATGTGGGTATATAGAACTGGTTATTAGGTTGACATGAGGCAGAAGTGGTAAGACAGCTTCTTCTGCCAACCCAGATTCCCAGATGGGAAATTAGCAACAGAGGCAAGAGAAAAAATAATTTAACTGATCACCTAATTAACTGAATCCATGTACACAATGAGGGTGAAGTGTGGGGAATATACTGAAATGGATTCTGTGAAATGCTGAGTTTTAATTCCATTTTACATCTCAACTTTGCTACATTGCCTATGTAAATACTTTAAAGCATTTATCAGGAAAGAGTGAGAACCCAACAGTGGGAAGGAGGCTATCTGGAAGCATCAACAGAACTTTTCAAGTCCCTTAACAATCAAACACCTTGAAATATAGTACACCTCTATTGGAACAGAGTTAACAGTTGTCCTCATGAGCTATCACTCATTGTTGCTTAACATATACCTATGATCAGCTCATAATACAACCTGGATGGTGGAATGAAGAAATGAGTGTGGAAGGGAAAAGCTGCATTTAGAATAAATTAAATACATTTCCTAAATCATACTATTGACAATTTGGATTAAATATGTTGGCATGATTTGTTTTTTCTAGAGGATAAAGCAAGGTGAGAAGAAAGTAATTCTGTGTTAGATTAAATTGATGGCTGTATATTCACCAGAGTTTCCTGTATTCAATGTCAGTGAACTAAAACACTTTCTGGATTTGTTAACATAATCAGAACCAAACAGTGGCCCTATGACCACAAAGCCTTTGGACGGAGGGCCAGGGATTCAAAGACTGAAGATAATATAAATGCTGAAATGGATCTGTTAGACTACTGAGCCCCTCACCCTGTCTCCTGACCAGTACAGAACCCCCTTTCCCCTTGACCAGGTAAAACAGAAGACTAAAATCTTTAAAATGGAACTCTCCTGGGTGCCATGTCTGGGCCAGGAATGTCTATGAGAGATTTAGATTTCTAATCTCACTTGAGGGGAAGGAGGCTGGGGTATGACCCCCAAAAGCTAGGAGTTAGATGCCAGAAGAAAAAGTAAGCTCAGTCATTATAAAAGCAGTACTATGCACATGATGACCAGGGTTTAAGGAATGGTAAAGCAACAAGAGTTTTCTTTTGTTAATCAGTCAGAGATTCCCCAGGAAAAAAATCAACAGTCCACAAGGGTTGACTTGAGTTACCAGGCTGCATAGTCAGGTCCCCTCTCCTTATTCCTACACCTGAGTTAATGCATAGCTCAGAGCCTTTCAGAATTCACCAGGGAAAGCCAAGGCCACCTACTTGGGTAACTCCTCAGGGAAAGGGAACTGCCTCAACTTTTTTAAGTTTTGAATCCTAGCAATGGAAAAACACTGTATCCCAGAGATGCAAACTACCGTGGCAGTGTATTACTCAGAATACAAGTTTAGAGGGACTGGGTGATAAATGAAATACTTACCTGCTCTTGCCTATGATAGGCTCAGAAGGACCACTGTTGCTAGTCACTTCCCCAGTTCCTGTCACAAGAAAAACCTCACAATGGGCAGAAACCTGGTTCCAAGAACTTAACATAGGGGTTAATATAACAGGAAGGCAAGTTGAAGCCATTGGAGTTACCCTTCCTGCTAAAATAAATCAAAAGAAATACTTCACCCTTGATGAAATTTCAGAATTATCTTGGATACAAGTTCTTCCATTGCTAGAAGAATAATAAGTCTACTTTAGTCCATGGTTGTACTCCTCCCTTATGTTTGCTCATTCTTTAATCTTGAGGATTTGGGGGTGGTGATGCCCACCCTGCCTCTGATTGAGCAGGGGTTTAGAACCCATGGGGCAGATGGATGGAACTGTCTTGCTTACAGTAGCAGACACTCTCCGCTTTCTGGGATGGGTGTTATCCATCATCATCCTTTTGTTAGTTATCCTGGGTGAGTCCAATGAACCAGGGAGTAAGTGTTGGAACTCTGCTAAGATTCAGGGTTCAACCAGCATATGAACAGACCGAAGATTTAAGTCTCTGGGACACATATTTAACAAGTATAGTGCTAATTACACATTCAAATAAAAGGGGCAGAAGAACCATGTGTAGGGAAATTATAAATGAGTCTTTCTCTGTTACACTGGGGAGCATATATTCCAAAGTAAGGCCCACTGACAGGGTGCTGAATTCCTGAGCTTGTCTACCCTGCCTATAGTGTCTAGATGTCTCTAGAGCTCACAGGAGCCCTGCTGTTTAAGGCACTGTTTACTGTGGCAGTCAACGAGATCCTGCTTAGACGTGCATAAGTGTAACCTCTAGAATGACCTCCTGACTCACTTTAAAATCTCTTAGCCATAAAAACTCATTTGTATTTAATATTTCCCAAGATTTTAATGATGTATAAGTTACAGTTTCAAATACATTACCAATTATTTCCTGAGTTTTGCCGGTGTGTATGATTGACAGTTCTTAAAATGATAGGATTATGGAAAACTTAATCAGGTGTTGAATTGAAATGGATGTTACATATATGATCCCCTTAATGGAGCAAATTAATAAAACCCCTGCCATTTAATATTAAATTATTGACCTGGTAAATGCATTTTTCTACAAATTTCAAAGTTCATTTTCACCCAGTCAGAACAGCAGGACACTTAAAATCCTGACTCAGAGATACATTAATTATCATCATTTTCTATCACAACCTAGTCAACAGGGACCTTGAATATCTCACCACCCTCAGGAAAGCCTTCTTTCTACTATATTAAAATAAATCATATTGTTAAGATCTAAAAAGTAGGATGTAACATATACCCTAGATGTCATGGTGAGATACATACAGCCATAGACTATATATCCATGGAAAATATACACATGAACCACCTCAGGGAATTTGCTCATGTCCCAGGTCCTAAAACATGCTGGGAAATGTCCTCAGAAGTGAAGAATGTGATATTGTACCTTGTAACTCCTCTCATTAAGAAGAAGGCACATGGACGGACCAAGATTTAAGTCTCTGGGACATCTATTTTTCAAACATAGTGATAATTATGGGTTCAAAATAAAGGGGCAGAAGAGCCATGTGTAGAGAACCTATGAATGAATCTAATCCTGTTACACTGGGGAGCATAAATTCCAAAGTAAGGCCACTGACAAGGTGCTGAATTCCTGAACTACTGCTTATAGTTTCTGGATGTCTCTAGAGCACTCAGGAGCCCCGCTATTTGAGGCATTGTTTACTGTGGCAGTCAGTGAGATCCTGCTGAGACCAGTGTAAGCATCACGTCTGGAATGACCTTCAGACTCACTTTGAAATCTCTTAGCTGAGGGAACGGGTGTGATACGGAGGCAATTTCGGGACATTGGATTTGTCCTGCATGACATTACAGTGACTGATACAGTCCTTTGTATATTTTGTCATAACTTACATAATTGTGCGGGACAAAAGATAAACTATAATGTAAACTGTAGTCTGTGGTTAGTAGCAATGCTTCAATATGGGTTCATCAGTTATAACAAATGTACCACAGTAACGAAGGATGTTGTTAATGTGGGAAAGTTGTGGGAGGGGAAGAGAGCGGGGCGCATGGGAATCCAATTATATTTTTTATATAGCGTTTAGGTAGCCTAAAGCTTCTTTAAAAATTAAAAGAAAATTAATTATTTTTTAAAAAAAGAAGAAGAAGGCAAAGGCCTATATGGAACTGTTTGGATTTGAAGGCAGCACAGACCAGTGGTCTTCAACATAATTTTTCTTTTTTATTCATGTACCCTTGATAAATTCAAATAAATGATCATAAGCTAAAAAATTGCCAAGTATGTAATTTCTAGTACATTTTAAATATTAACAATACAAAAAAACCTGTTAAATAACTTTTTTTATTTCTTCCACAGAATCTAAATACCATGGTGACTTGATCTCCAACATCAGCCAATATCAAAATACATGAACAAACTCTCCTTTAACAGCCATAAATTTTACAACTCTCCTTATCCTTCTTGAACATGTATTTGCATTCTACTTCTCTTAGAGAATTGAATTCTAATATATCTTTTGTGCTTGAAAGATTTTATATATTATAACATCACACTTCTCTGCTAAAAAATATTTTAGTAAAGTAAAATTTATTTTTTTTAATTTCCTGGGAACATAAGACTATAAGCATTAAACAATTCCTTCTATATTGAGTTATCATAACAATTATAATTAATAAATAATTGAACAAAATGACACAAATATATTAGAGATTTAAAAAAATTATTAAACATTTAATGTATAATTTTACTAGATATTGACCTCAATGAAATAAATACGCTCTTTTCAATGAATTTAGCTATCTGTGGAAGAATAATATTTAGTAAAAAATGAGGCAGGGCTCAGCATTAATTTTATGACTTTTTGTTTTTTTGAGATGTTTGTACTGAGAAACATTATTCATATGGAAAGGTAGGGGGGAATGAAAGGAATTTTCTGATTGTAATGACAAGAGATTCTTTTAGTCCTTCTGAAACACAAGCCTCCAAAACCAAAAAGACCAAATTCTGAAATGTTATCAACAATTATTCTTATTTATCCATCAGCAGGCAACTCAATTAAGTCCTCCTTCAATTTTGTTTATAGCAAAGAATTGGAAATATCATGTCTTGCTATTGGGTATTTTTTTTTTAACTCAGCCATTATAATAACTCATTTTCTAAATTTTGGAGAGAAATACCAAGAAGGCTTTACTAAGATTTATAAAATTACTATTGATTATACCTTTGACTCTTTCATCTAGAGGCACCTTATTTCAACCTAATATGTGCAAAAAAGTTGAGAAAAATGCAAAGTTAATAATTTCAAAACATGTTTTCCAAAAAAAAAATTTTATAAATCGTTTTTGTATTACCAAGGGCTATAAATATATTTTCTTGAAGACTTTGAAGCTACATTCTTGGCTTATACAATTTATAGAAAAAGTCCACATAAAACAGATATGTAATCGCTTCTCCAGTCCTGCCTACAGACTAGCATTGTTCCAGTTATCTGAGTAACCCTTCTGACTAATTGGTGCCAATGTGATAGTGAATTCTAAGCCTCACTTACCTAACAATCAAAAGCAGTGCACATTATCAGTCATTCTCAGACTAACATATTAGATAACACCATGTTACTTCAGAATTCTAAATCTGAGAGAGAAAGAGTGAGAGAGAGAGAGAGAGATGAGAGAGAGGAAGAAGGAGGAGGAATAGAGGAATATGAATGAAAAAGGGGGAGGGAGGAAATAAGAAGAGAAGAAGGGAAGAAGTGTAGAAAATGAAGGGGAGAAGATGAGAATAGGAGGAAAAGAGAAGGGAAGGAAAGAACAGAGATAAGGATGGGTTAAGAAATATAGATTCACATTTAGTTTGGCATCCATATGAAATATTACCTGCAATATTTTTTGTTTGTTTGTTTGTTTGGTTTTTTTAAGGAGGTACCAGGGATTGAACCCAGGACCTTGTACTGGGAAGCAGGTGCTAAACCACTGAGCTACATCTGCTCCCCAGTGAGATTTGGTTTTTTCATTTGTTTGTTTGTTTTGTTTTGGGGAAGTACCAGGGATCAAACCCGGGAACTCATACATGGGAAGCAAGCACTCAACCACTTGAGCTACATCTGCTCCCCAATGTTCCCCCCACCCAGAGATGACTCCCTCATCTGTCTGCTCTTTGTTTCCACTCATTGTCTGCTAGCTGTCTCTGCTCGTTGTCTCTGCTCACTGTCTCTGCTCATTGTCTGCTGGTTGTGTCTGCTCATTGTCTACTCATTGTGTCTTTCCCTTGTGTTTGCTCATTGTGTCTGCTCGTCTTCTTTAGGAAGCACAGGGAACTGAACCCAGGACCTCCCATGTGGGAGGCAGGTGCCTAGCTGCTTGAGCCACATCCACTCCCTAGTCATTGCATCAGCTCATTGTGTCAGCTTGTTGCATCTGCTCATCTTCTTTAGGAGGCATCAGCAACCAAATCCCAGACCTCCTATGTAGAAGGTGAGCACCCATCTGCTTGAGCCACATCTGCTCCCTAACAATGTGTTTTTTTTTTTTATCTCATAGTATTGTCCCCTGGTAAAGATTGATTTTTCTACCATAGTCTGGAGAAGGAAAATTTTGACGTTGTTAAATAAAAACAGGCATTGCTCTTACCACTCCACTTTTATGTAAATTCAGAAAAATAACAGTACATGACAAAAACCCCATTTCTGATGCAGTACTTGGATTTTAGCAGAAATACTTACAGGGGAACCTCCTACAAGTTACTGATGCTTTGATTAAAAATTATTTCCCAGATACCAATATTTCACATTGCCTTTTTGGTTAATGTCTTCAAAATAATGAACCATAGTCAGCTTCGGGATGAGTGAGAGATAGACCTTCTTTTGTAAAATGGAAGAACACTCATGAATATGGAAATGGGGAGGGTGGACAAGAAGAACCTGCCTGGCACCTCAACAGTAGATCTATTTTTGCCTGATCTAATCTTTTTAAAGAGCTATATGGATAAAGAGGATCTAGAAATTAATTTCTCTAATTTTTTTTTCAATGCACATATATCCCTTGGTAAGACATAATGTACCCTTAGGAACATATGTACCACAGTTCACATCTGTCATGGTCCAAAACAACAGATCCTTTCTAGACATTTATGATTATAGTCTAAGAGGCCATGCCTCTCTACCGATATATTCCATTAGATCTGATGATGTTTGTAATGTCTCTGGAAGCCCAAAATTAAACCTGGCATCCCTATCAAGCCCAACAGAGAAAATGGAGCAGATACTCTCTAAGATTTTGTATCAAAGTCATGCCCTCCTTAAGCAAGTAATATTTCTCCTTTTGAGAAAAAAAAAAAAAAAACAAAAACTGACCATGGGTGGAGATCGAATGAATACCATGGGTCATGGGGTGACCGCCCAATCTGAGTAGTCCTTCTTGGTGCACCTGTCCACAAAGCCATGGGAGCCCTTAAGCAATGCTTCATCATCATCTCAAAGCAGTTTACAGAACTGGGCCCAAGAAGGCTTTGAAGACACCAGAAACTTGCAGGAGCATATTGCTGTCATCCTCAGAATAACTACTTCAGTCACATACACATAGCCTCACTTATAGCTTCCTGAGATGTTTCCTATGACCTGATGTTGAGGATTTTAAAACTTAACACTGGTTTACAGTTAGTTCTGTGAGATATTGCAAACACCAGATGAAAGAGAACATTACCACCCCATTCCTAATGGCATTGAAGGATTTTGGAACGGAAAAGTCCCACCAGTGGGCCCACCTTCTAATAACACATTATATTTTCTACTTTGCATAGAAGGAGAAATGACATAAAATCACGACTTATACTGATCCTTGACTACTTGCTTCTGGTATTTTCAAATTGTCAAGTTCTTGGGAAGCATAATTTTGGAGGATTAGTAAAAATTAAGTTGGGGAAAGGTATATGTGAGATAACCTCTTAGAATAGGTCAAGTGCCTGAAAATTTTATGTCCTGTTGAAATATTCACCCAAATGATCCTGCTGTAAGAGGATCTTTAAATAACTCAATGAATAATATGACATGCTCTGTGGATATCAGACATTCTCCTTCCTAGACATCGCTGCTTAATGGACACATGGACTCAACAAAAAGGACTTACCCACCTCCGCTCTGCTGCAGGCTGAAGTGCAAGCCATCTACATCTGTACCCATAATTAGAGCCACCCTTCCTTATCAATAGTTCAAATAGCTCTGTTTCTATCTAGTTGTGCCTTAGTCCCGCTAACCCCCAACTACTTTCCCAAGGATTACACTCTTGTATCTTGCCTCTCTCCTGCATTAATTTCTTCTTCTCTACTGGATCAGTCTCATCAGTATATAAAAATGCATAATATCTCATCTTCAAAAAACTTCCCTCCCTTTCTTGACACATTCATTGTCTGTTTTCAGACCCTGTCTCATTTTTTTTGTGCCCCTTCTCTACATATGT
>PVKH010046096.1:0-10431 GCA_004027955.1 Chaetophractus vellerosus
AATGAGGGGCAGCTTCCTTTGCTTTAGTGTGTGTATTTTGGTAAAACTAAATGCTCATTAAGTCTGAATTATTGAGCTGAGAGGAAAAAAAAAACACATGCATACCAACCCTGCCAGGTCTTGCTGCTGCGAGACCCCAAATAATGACTTCAGATCTTACTTCAGATCTTTCTTCAGCTCTTGTACATATAATTTCACTCCTCTCCCTCCCCCCAGGTCACATTGCAGAGGGAGGACCACTAGACCTGAACACCTCCATGGTCATGGCCACTTCTCTCCCTTTGTCACCTGGCTCCTCCCCACCTCTCTTAATTTTCCCAAGCCCCACCCGGAAACTTTTGTCACCTACAATCTCTGTTCACCAGAAAAAGAAAAGATGCCCTTCCCCTACGGAGACTTTCTCAATCGTCTTCAGGGCCTAAGGAGGAATTCTTGGAAGTTTACTTCAGGCTTACCAGTCTTAGGGCGAGATTTTTGGAGAGCCCTTCAAAATGTGGAAAGGAGAGTGCCACACGTTAGGAATGGGGTCTTTTGCATGTCGCCTTTACCTGGCAACAGAGATAGCACTAAGACTTAGCAGGAGACAAAAAAGCATTTTTAAAAAGATGTAAGTTTATCAGTTTATAAATCATTAACTGGGTGGAGAAACCAATTTTATAGATGGATAAAAAGGAAAAACTTACATTAGGCAGAAAAAATTTAATGGAATATTCCCTTAAATCTTATTGATAATGAACATATTACTTTTTGGTTTTCAAATCCCCAATGCATGGTGTCTTGAATTTTTTCCTTAAGGACAAATTATTTTCTAAAACAAAATACCCCACCACCACCACCAGAAAGATACTCCAAATTTTCATATATAAAATGTTTTTACTTCTGGGGAAAGAACATCTGACAATTCACCAAATAATAAAATGGTTCAGGAAACTCAATATAATGTCAAATGAAAATATAATGGCTGTGTCTTTAAGTCTTTACTCAGAGTCAAAACCTTCAGCTTGCCAAATGTTAAAATGCTAACATTTTCCTGCCAGGAAAAAACACCAGGGATGCCTTAGCTTTCCCTCTTTGTAACACTGGGTGGCCAATAAGCAGGTTTTCCTGGTTTAAAAAAAAAAAAAAGCAGGCTCATTGCTTTCATCTGTGTTTAGTATTGAAAAGAAGAATGCTGATTCAGGTTCTAAATTATTTGGTAGATTTTCCTCAAGGAAAAAAAAATCTGACGTTAAAATTCTTATTTGGATCTGAATTCACCTTCACTTTAATGGGTGTTCAAGAGAGGGTGACATTATTTTCACATATAATATCTTGTATTCTAAAAGGCTAATAAAAATCAAGTTAAAATTTATTGCAATGTATTATGAATATATAGAAAATTATAAAGAATAACTTCTTTAACATATCTTAGGAGTTTGACATATTTGCTTCACTTTTTTATACAATGAGACATCAAAAATACATTAAGGCCTCCTGTGAAAACAGGTTTTAAAAATCTATAATAATTCTTTTTATGACTACAAAAGTACTACATACTACATAAGAAAAATACATTAAAAAGAAAGAACATTAAAAATCATTAGCAATTTAATCACCCAGAGACCCTTTTTATGACCATGTTGGTGAATTTCCTGCTATTCCTAGAATTGCTACATAGAATTTCATCTTTTAAGGTCTTTTAAACTCAAAATTTGAGTTTTTCGAATAGATTTGAAAGATGTATATTTTCTAGTATCATGTTGTTTTCAAAAACAGTAAAAGCAACACAGCAAGAGCAGTTTTCCGCCTAAAGTTTTCTACGCCCATTCAAATAATCTCCCTATAGATCATCTAATAGTAGAACACAATTTCCCTTGGGTGGGATGCTGGGGACATCCTTTCCCTCTAGGTGTAAAAGGAGCACCTTTGGAAAGTATTTGTCATGGAGTCATTATTATGTGTGTAACTGGAGTAGAGGAACTGAGATGTGTGGGGACAGCTCCCCAAGAGAGAATATCTCCTGGCTACACCTCCTGACAAATTTCTCAATGAAAACAAACAACAATGATTTGAATCGTCATTTTATTGATTAAGTAAAAATAGCCCCACTCTTGATCACAAGGTAGATTCCTGGTGTTTTTCTGGTCAAATTCTAAGTATTGTTGCTCTCCTGCTCATTTGCAGGAGGAGCTAGAGAAGCCTGGGGGAGAGTGAGCTCAGCCCCAGGGGAGGGCACTTGCATCAGTTTTTCCTTTTGTCTTTTCTCAAAGAGCTGTTGCATACCTGCATACCTGGAGAATTTAGTCACCTCCAGGAAGGGCCTTAAGGAGGGGAATCAAAGGAAGGACTTTTCACAAAATGTAAAATGTTTTAAGATGAGAATCTATTTAATATAGCAATAAAAAGTATCGAGGCAAATTGATTTTATCTTTAAACAGGGCAGGGGGCTTATAGTAATTCAGATATTTCCAAAGATGAATTTGCTAGGGAATATTTAAAGCTTGTATTTAAAGGGCTTTGAGTAATCTGGCCAAGTTTTTTTAATGGGGGAAACAACAGAATTTTTCCAAAGGGCATCACCAAAGAAGATCATATACATTAAAAGATGTTGTTCAACATTACAATTTTAATATATCATACTATAATTTAATCACTATATCCACAAAGGCTATTTTCACTTTTATCTAGGTGGTAATATTATTTTAAATCTATTTAAAATTTTCTCAGTCCTGCTATAATTTTTGCATGGCACTTACCGCCACCTGCCATAACATTTACTTTATCTGTGTTTCCCCAATAAAATGCCAGTTCCATGAAGGCAAGTGGTGTTGTCTATGTTTTCTTCACTGCTATATCCCCAGTATCCCAGAGTGCCTGGCCCATGATAGATCTTTGTCATATAAAGGAAATAAACATAAAAACAAAGAGTTTTGGGCTTTAAAAAAAAGACAGTTTTGTGTTAATATATTGACTCTAAAGCCAAACTGTAGCTTCTGACTCCTGAATGTGCTACTTAATCCAACCCTTCCTTTTTACAGATGAGGGAATAGAGCATCAGTGTGGTGGTAACTTGCCCAAGGTCAAAAAGGGAATGTGACTAGAACTTGACTGTCTTTACCGCTGGCTACCTCTTCTCTGAATTTTAACATATCTATGTGTTTCATTACAAAGTTCACTTTAAAGCAGCAGGTTGAGCCATCTGCTCTCTGAATGAGTGTCTCTAATCTGTTCTTACCCCAAATCCAGAGGAGAAACCCATGAATTAGAGAGTGAAGCATTGAGCAGGCCCTGGAATTCTTAGATTGGCATAGAAATGTTTGTATGTGTGTAGTGGCCCCCAAACTATTGGGCCACAACATAGGTAATTCTGTTCTTTTTTTAAGCAAAAGGCAAAATCAAAACCGGATGGTGACTTAGAAAAATAGTGTAATTTTTCTATAGCTGAAAATATGGTATTTAGAACTTCTCCCATCTCCCCACTCTACCCTGTTGTCAGTCTGGGCTCCTGGAAAATTGCAGAGATTTAAGCAATTTAAGGGGTAGTACAGACCTTTAGTCTGCAAAAAAGAAGACATTCTTCATTGGGATTTTGATGGACAGAACTCAAGTCATACTACAGATAGATCTAAAGAGAGAGTAACATACTTTAACAATGAACAAATTCAAGGGCATTGATCTTAAAACTGTTTACTAATGTGCATTTGCATTTGTAAAAAATGAAGTTTGATATATTTCAGGTAAATATTCTTGCATGACTGATAATAAAAAATACTCTTGTGGGAATGATTTTCAAACAGATGAACAAAGGCATTCTGAGCTCAACACCATCGTGTATTTTAAGCCCAGAAAGGAGCGATTTTACTGATGTTTTTCTGTCTTTTTCCTTCACAAGAAAAGAATAATAGAGATGTGCTTTATTTACTTATTGGAATAACCACCGAAAGTGAATTCTTTAGCTCCATCAGCACTCTCTCCACCCCTGTCTCTCTCCCTCTTCTCCACACCCCCCTCCATGTGATTGATCAATGTGTAATTTTTTGCCTCTCTACTTACATATCCGTTGCAACATCCATTGCAAGGAGGGATTCCTTAACACTTCCAGAAGAAAAAATGCCAAATTCCTTTTGTGTGAGAAAATAATTCGGGCAGTGAACATGAACAAAGCATGCTTCAAGGGACCACCAACCTGCTATCATGGAAATGGTTTATAGACACCCAGTCTTCGAGGGCCAGAGGTGGCTATCTGTGTCTCACTCATCTAACTGCCTATCAAACTTCTAGCAGCTTCCTTCCTATTGTGTGCCCTATAGGTTAGGTGTCTGGGGTAATACAGAGGAAGCCTTCCTTCTCCTCACAAAAGGAAATAGCCTTTACCACAGATGAATAGATAAATTGCTGCGGGAGGGAGGGTCTCCAAGGTCTGGCACATGCTTTGTGCTCTCTTTCCTTTCTCCTCCCCTCAACCCTTTACTAGCTCGGGCTTCTCCTGAGGCTGCAGCATTCTACAACCGCAGTGCAGCGATAGTTTCTAGAGGGGAGTGACATGATTTTGCGGGAGGAGAGAGTCAGGTGGGCAGCTGGTGGAGCAATTCTCCCCCTGCCATATGCCACTGTTGAGGCTGTCTAATTTCTCTGTCATGAGTGATGAAGTCATTTTTACAACTTAATGATGTACCAGGGGACCCAGAGGGCTGGCTTGTGCCTGTTAATTCCTTTTTTAATATGGGAGTAGGGGCATCAGATGTGAAAGAGGGAGGCACCCAGGCCCTGACTTGATTGGATTAAATAGATTAAGCAGCCTGAACCAATCTAATCCTGCAGACCCTCCAGGAGAAGATTAATCCCACACCTGGGGTGAGGAACACTAGTCCCCTGTCAAGTGACAAGCCCCCACCCAAATGGAAATTGATTAATGATTTCATGGAAAAGGGGTATCATCCGAAGAACTGACAGAAGACAATGCTGTTGTTCCTGGCACCTCTTCAGGACAAATCCTTGTTGGGTGGACTAGATATGTGAGAGTAATTTTTGGCTGCGGGACCTAGAAGGTTATGACTGGGGATGTCACACCTAACGCACTAGGCTACATCGAATGTTCGTTATCAGAGAGGGTATGATGCAGGTTTTCAGCAACTACATTTGCTTTCCCAAACATTCGTATATCACCAAGACTATTATGCCTTTCAGTTTTATCAGTCTTTTTAGTGATACAGAGCCTCCCACCACACCCGCACACAGGCCTGCACACGCCAGTATTGTTTCTTTCTTCTTTCTTTCTTTCTTTCTTTCTTTCTTTCTTTCTTTCTTTCTTTCTTTCTTTCTTTCTTTCTTTCTTTCTTTCTTTCTTTCTTTCTTTCTTTCTTTCTTTCTTTCTTTCTTTCTTTCTTTCTTTCGTTTTCTCAGTGTTCTTAAAGTGATTATATGCGATACCATTGTTTCATGCTGTAAGAAAAGGAGAGGATAGAGATGTGTGAGTGTGTGTGTGTGCATGTGTGTGTGTGACAATAGAGGAAAAACAAATAGAAGTTAGCTCTCGACTTGAAAATAATCAAATTGATTACATTTTAGTATGCCATTTGCTGCAGAGGAAATCATGAGGAAAACAATTTTAAGTGGCTGTAAAGGGCGTTATCATTTTATAAAGCTACTTTAATAAGCAAATGGCCCTTATTTATTTCACAGATCTTATCATGTTTTTGAAAAATTGAGAGTACCCATCAGTTTCTAATCCTGTTAAGGAATAGAAGAGTTAAGATTTTACACATTAGTTTGCACATTTTTTCCTAACCCCCTCCCCCTTTCCCCCTGCCAGTCCAATTACTGTTGGCCTACATATGACTTACATTCACACCAGGAGTGGGTTTTTAAGCTAGTAGTTTATATGCCAATTATAAGGACTTTAAACAGGAAAGAAATAGCAGTCTGATTGAAATTCAGTTTACTAATTTGCAAGTTCAAACTCATAAATGTATATTTAATAACTATATGGTTTGATTATTTGTTCAGAGAATGTATAATGCTTTAGTTTGGTTATTATCTGAGAAAATTTGTATAGTTTGCTATAATTTTCCATTGATTGTTTATTTTAATATAAACATAGGGCCTGCTCTTAGAATCTGGCTTTTACATTTCAAAAAAATATCAAAAGCTCCAAATAATGGATAAGTATTTATTTGGGGAAATTCATTTATTTCTAGGAAATTCTTTTTTTATACAAAGTCTAACTTTTTTCTTTATTTTACTAGTTATTATTGACCTTTATTTGAAGAAGTGGTGGTCAGATATTAAGTTTGTTTCTTAATTGAAATAGATTATAAAGAAAAGAAAGAATATAAATTAGGAGACAGATTAGTTTTCTAAATCTGTAGTTGTGAAATCACATTGAACAGAGGCTTAAATTTCTTTTCTATAATCAACAATTCATTAAAACATTCTTGGAAAATGTAGGATATTATTATTTGATATGTATCACATTAATGTTTAGCATATAGAGAGACATTGAAAATACACCTGCAAAATTCACAATGGGATATCAAAAGAGAAAAATATCATAAAAATAAACTAAAATAACAAAATGTTTGCTTCATGCATACTAAAGTTGAGCAGTAACATGATTTTTAAATTTATACAATGAAGCAGGTCACAACCTTCTCCTACTTCCCTATATTAAAGATTGGCGATGAATATGACTTTCAGACTAAGATGGGAAGAAATAGAAAGCCAGCTCAACGGAGTTAAACAACAGAAGAGATACTCACCTACGAAAAGAGGAAAGAATGAGTGAATATCAGAAGAGCTTTTCAGTCAATGTGGAGCAGATTATTCAGCTATAAAAATTTCTACTTCCTCCTAAAGAGTAGATTTGGAATAGGGATGGGGAGAGAGAGAGGCTATGAATTATAAATGATCTTCATAATTGCCTTTTCCATTTCAGGAGGCAGGCAAAATTATAAATAAATATAATAATAAATATATGTATGCCTAAAGTTTTCTTTACCTATATCTCCTTTCTTCCTCTCAGCAGCTCTATAAGTCAGGCTTTTTCATGCTTATTTTACTGACGAGGTCCCTTAATACAGCATTGCAGTGTAATTTTCCCAAAGAAGCAGACCTGGGTTATGAACCAGCATGTCTGATTTCAAATAATGGCTTTTTTTATGGAATGCATTTCTCCTATTGAATAGTTCCTGCATATTGTCTTTTAAAAATCTATTTTTAAATTCCTTAAAAAAATCAATATAAATCATCATATTTTTTAGTTTGGGGCTAGGTCCATAAGAAAGACCAAATACATGGTAGGGGAATAATTTTAAAGATTTATTTGTTAGTATGGTTTTGATTGCTAGACAAGTCTTTCATCCAGAGGATATACATGAAAACCTATAAGGGTGGATATTATTTTCAGTGCAGTAGTTTTGTGACACCCCATTGTATGCATCAAAGTCGAGACCAGTACTAGGGATAATACAATCCACATGAATATTAAATTCTTCCTAGTATATAATCTATTTTCCTCTATCTGTTGCAATATCCAAAAGGTATTCAATGCTTGTGGTTTTTGTTTTGTTTTGTTTTGATTTTGGTAGCACCAGGCCAAACAAAAATGATGACTGTCAAACAAATGTAATACAGTATACACAACTACATTAAATATAGATAAATGGAGAGGTTCTTTAAGAGATCACTTGATTTAATTTTGAAGGCAGAGCTTCAGAGACAGTGGTTTCAGAGGCTGACAAGGCTCCTTTGATGAGCAGGCAATGTAATGGCAATCGGTTCCGGGAGATTCCACAGTGTCATTTGGAGGAGTTAAGGATGAGGCCAAACTGGGTCATGTACTTGAACTTAGCAACTATCTCAAGTGAGGATTTATCCACAGGAGTGCTCTAAATTCTAGCCCATAGATGCCAACCTACAGTTATTCTATGAGAGTAACGCAGCGTCCTAGGATTGTTGGATGTCTAGAACAGCAGTTTGCCCCCATTAAAAAGCTCAATAACAAAGAAATGGTCAATTGATTAAAAAGGATATTAGGATAAAGAGGGTTCAAAGGAGAAAGATCTGTAGTCACCTACATTTATCTCAGGAAGGGAAGTTATTAAAACGACTATTTACCATCTTTATATAAAAATGATTGGGTGCTCATTTCTTAAGAACATACCATATGCAAAGCATTTGGTAGCAACATGAGGATTAAAGAAGTGAGATAAGATCTGGACCCTATTCTCCAAGAGACACAAATAAAGTGGGGATGGGAAGCACATGACTTCTTGGGTTAAATCTCGTAAAAGTGATAGGAATATATAAGGGAGGGGAGATTAGTTGGAAAAGAGGTGTATGTATGTATGTTTGTGGGGGTTGGGTAGGTATGTAGGGTTGGAAATGTGGGGACCCTTAAGATAGGTATAATTGATTTAGAGAAAGTTGTCAATTTTTTTTTAATTTGTGTCCCATCAGATATATTAGCTGGACTGTTAGGGCACAGATGAAGAAGCTGATACATTTGGATCAATTCCATGTGACTTCAGAATAGGAGATAGATACCCCACTACATGCCTTCATGCACTTTAAGCTCCTCGCATTTTAGGATGACATGGAACAATCTGATTCCATGGGCGCAGTAACGACATTATTTAATCAGGGCAACACATTCTGGGAGAAAAGGACAAGTAATAACAATTCTCTGATACCTCGAAAGAATGTTAGGAATTTCTATATAATGATAGCTGATATTTATAAACCATTTACTATGAATCAGACACTGTGCCCTTTCATAATTGATTCAATCTTCATAATAATCCTTTCAAGTATGGAAACTTACCTCCATTTTCCAGATGAAGAAACTGAGGCTTAGGGAGTTTAATAACAACTGCTCCAAGGTCATAGTAAGAAATTGGAGTTGGAATTTGAATTCTCACAGTATAACCACAGAGTTTGTATTTTTAATGAATACTATATCGTGTTGTTTATATGTTCCCCAAAAGATATGGCAGTTGCTCAGCTAATTTAGTCAGTGAGGACAGCCAATATCAAACCAGAGAACATTACTTTAGTTTTTTCCAAATGATCAAATTTAGATTTGTTTTTGTTGAAGGATAGCTTCCTTTTCAGGAGATGTTTCCATTCTATCCTTCCCCTCCACTTTGCAGTCAAAGGCAAACCCCCTATTTCAGATATGTCCCATTATATCAGGGGTTCTTAACCAGGGGTCCATGGTCCCTGGGTCTGTGGAAAGATTTCAGGGGGTCCATGAGCTTGAATTGAAAAAAAATCAACGTATTATCTTTATTTTCTCCACCCTCTATCTGAAATCTAGCATTTTCTTCACCTATGAATGTATGCAATAAATAAATTACAAAAGAATTAATTTCACCTGACTGGCAAACGGGTCCATGGAACAAAAAAGGTTAAGAAGCCCTGAGTTATAGTCATGCTAGGTCTGTTCCCCAGGTGTTGAGGGAATAACTAGAAAAGTATTGTTAAATCAGTGGTTCTCAAAGCAGGTCCAGCCATATCAGCATCACCTGGAAACTTGTTAGATATGCAAATCTTAGGTCCCGCCCAGACCTAGTGAGTCGGAACTCTGGGGCACAGAGATCTGTGGTTTAAGAAGTCCCCCAGGCGATCCTCATTTATGCTAAACTCTAGAAACTATTGCACTAAACTTCTTTTCCATATTCAGTTCTACCACCCCTTCCTTTCTTTAGTGAAAGCCAGATTTCTTTTCACAAAACCTCAAACTCCCTCCCCCAAAACAGCCCCCTCCCATTTACTGCTGCTACCATCCTTCTTTCTATAATATTTTCTTCTTTCAAAGTTTTTGTTATGATTTTATTTGCTACCTCTGGCAATGTTAGTGCTAGTACTAGTTCTATTGCTATTAGAGTATCGCAGAGCTCAGAAGTTAGGTATCCAGGATGTACAGGCAGATTGAGTAAATATAAACTACAATTCTGCCACTTACTATCTATGTGACCTTGGAAAGTTAAACTCATTGGGACTTGGTTTCTCAATCTCTGAAATAGGAATATCAGTAGTAGCTTTCTGACAGTGTTATTGTTAGTTTAAAATGAGAATGTAGAACAGTGTCTGGTACAATTCAATAACATTGGCTATTATTATTTCTACTTGTATGGATAACATTTATGGATTTATTTATTTATTTATTTATTTTTAAAGATTTATTTATTTTATTACATATCTCCCCTCCCCCCCACTGCGGCGACGCGCCAAGACCGGTCACCGAGCAGGCACGGCTTTCCCCGCTTGTGGGCGGCTTCTGCTTCCATTCACGGCCGGCTCTGCTTCAGTTCGCGGGTGGCTGGCTGCGCTCATTCGCGGGGTACCTGCCCTGCCCGTGGCGGCTTTTGCCCTGCCCACGGCAGCTCTGCCCGCCCATGGCGGCTTGCCCTTCTCAAGGCAGTCTGCCCGCTAGGAGAGGTCCCCGGGAAC
>PVKH010046097.1:0-10434 GCA_004027955.1 Chaetophractus vellerosus
GCCAAGACCCCACAGGCTCTCTATTTCTTTGCTCTCATGTCATCTTCAGAGTCAGTGTATGTGGCAGGTGTGGTTAGTGTCCTATAGCTACTCTCCAATGGGGTGAAGTGCAGGCTTGGAGTTTAATGAGGTTTCCCATGTTGAAATGCTGGGAGTGGAGCCATGGTTGGGCCCAGACATAAGATTCTGATTCAGGGGATGGGAAGGCTGGGGTGGCAGATCCTGGGAGGAATATCCACCCAGCTCCACCCTGGGGAGCCCAGCTCCTCACCACATCCATCCAGGTCAACTGCTCTGCCACCAGCTCAGGAGGGAAATCCAGGAGGTCAGTCTTCTCCTCACTCAGCCATTTCTCAGGTAAGGGGCAGGAAGGCTCTGGTGGTGTAGCTTGCCCTGGTGCTGATTTCAGCTCTGGCAGTGGCTCTGAAGGTGGTGCCAGACTTGTCTCCTCGAGAGCCATAGCTGCTGAAGGGGAGGTAACAAGCTGTAGCTCCAGAAGGAGCACAGGCAAGGACTGCATAGGTGGTACTGGAGGTGGTGGTGGGACTGCCTCCAGCTCAGGAGCCAGTGTTTCTGATAGTGATCTGGGTGCCTCTGGCCCTGGAACTTGTGCTCCTGATTGTGATGGAGCTGCCTCCAGCTCCTGAGCAGATGCTCTGGCTGATGAAGTAGGATGGTCTGGCTCCAGGGCAGGCATGGGCCCTAAATCTGTGGGTGGCACTTGCGGTGGTGCTAGAGCCACCTTCAGCTCAGGAGCTGATGGAACCTCAGGGCATGCATCAGGCTCTCTTTCCAGATGTGGTAGTTGGCAGTAGAGGTGGAAATGGAGCTGATTCAGGCTCTGGACCTGCCCCTGTGCCTGCTGCAGATGGTGGAACCAGCCCTAGAGGTTGCAATGGAGGCCTTTGCAGCTCTGGGGCTGACAGAAGAGCTGGAGAAGAGGTAGGTTCACATCATGAATGGCTTCAATAGTCTTTCAAATACAGAGACTATCCCACTACCTCTAGGGGAAGATTGGGCCCCAAAAAGTGTCCCCAGACTTAAGTTTACAAGGTGCCTTGTCTGGGGCCCAAGGTCAACCTCTGGTAGTTCCAGCCTATGTAGTCCAGTCCTGGTCCCCACCCCACAAGCTCATTTGCTCCCACCCCAGGGCCTCCTCACCCTTTGGGTCTGCCTCAATGGGCTCTGGGTGGCTCATCTCTGAAAGCAGAATTACAGCATGGTGCTCCAGGGCAGAGCCAGGGAGATGCACCTTGGCATAGGCCACCAGCAGCTTGAGGCAGGGAGAAGCTGGTAGTTGTAGAAAATCTTCAGAGTACTGATCCATCCAGGTGCCCAGCAGGGAGGAGAGGGTGCTGAGGGCAGGTGGGAGGGCAGCAGGGTCAGGTACTGAACTTTCCTCCCATGCTGCCCCCCAGGGACCCTCCCACTGGAACATCAAGTCCATAAGGCCAGGGAAGGGTTTTGACTGGTCTCTCCATAGCTGGGTGCTGACACACAGGAGTAGCTTCATCAATATGTGAGTGATGAGGGGACAGGGTTTGTGTTCCTGCCCTGGGCCTTACTGGCCCCCACCCAGTAACTTCTGCCCTGAGCAGCTGCCTCATCTTCTGCCAATAGTCATGCATGTATCTCTTCTTCCCCCTGACTCAGCCTTTGAGGGGGTTTGTGGGATGTGTGGGGCCCAGTGTACTGCCCAGCCCTTCCCTGCCACCTAACACCTAACTCCCCACACTTGTCTCTGGTCAGAAGAGCCCCTCCTTTCCCCCATAGTGCACTCACTTTTCCATCTCAAGGCATCTGCCATGCCCTTCACTGCCATGGCGGTTATGTCCATATCTAGGGGAGACCATGAGGGTATCACAGCTAACTTCCAAAGGGTACCCCCCACTTCAGGTGATGCATGCTACTGCCTGTGGCCCTTACTCAAATGGAACCCAGAAGGGCAGGGACTTTTGTCTGCTTTGTTCACTGCATGAATCACATGCCTAAGAAGGTGCCTGCACCTAGTAGGCACTTGATGAATACTTGGTGAAGAATGAGCCCTAAGTGGCACCGTCTCAGACATAGGGTGGGCCTGGACCCCTGGGGGCCTACACTGATCCCTGCTCTGACCACACCAAGGTCAGTGGCCCCAAAAAATATCTCAAACCTTTTGAAATGAGAAAACTGGGGTCAGTAAGGGGGGGAGGCTGTGAGCCTCCTCACTGGGAAGAGGAAAGCCCTGGCTGGGAACAACCCTGCCCCTGCAGCCACCCTGCCCACTGAGCCAGGCACAGGAAGCCCTTTCTGCAGATCTTCCCAGGTGGTCCTTACAATCAACCTTGGGAGTTGGTCTTCTTACCAACCCTTCCCAAGGAGGAATCTGAGACCAGAGGGTGAAATGACATTTCTGAGACACAAGCAGGTTGGCAGCAGAGTGGTGACATTGCCAGAGATGGAGCAGGCACTCACCTTTGGAACAGCTGGCCCAGGACCTGCTTGGTGGTGGTGAACACCTGGTATGTGCTGAGGAAGATGTTGACATACTCGCGGTTGCCCTCCTGGAAGGCAGACACCAGGTGCTCTGCCAGCTTCTCCCATGGCTCTGCCTTGACTGTCTGCACCATGTGGTACTCGTCCCTTGTGTGGGCCCAGTCACTCATCCTATAGATTGGGACAGAAGAGGCACATGTGGTCAGAGGAGAACTGTGGCCCCCAGGGTGGCTGGGCTGTGGGCAGACCTGCAGCACCCAAGCCCTCAGCAACCTGAGGCTGAGGGTTCGTATGTGCCCCTAGCAGAGAAAGGTCTTCGGCCTTATAATGGATTTGGAGGTGAGGAAATAATTGAAAGCTGAGACCCCAGGCCTGGCAAAGGCAGATGCCTGGAGTGGCCCTGGGGGAGAAAACTGCCTGCAGGGCTGAAGATCTGACCAGATGCCTCAGGGATCAGAAGACCTACCTGGTCAGTAAACGACTTTCTCCACTGCTCATGGGGCCAAACCCACAACATAATGCCATTTCTCACCCTGAACCCATGTCAGGAAAATGAAAGAAGATACAAAGAAAGAGTTCCAGGTGAATTCAGGGATGCTCTCTCCCACAGAGAGCCGATGGTAAATGAACTGCTGCACCCCTAGGGAAGGCAACTGGCCCTTGCTGTTGAAAGTGATGTCTGCATGTCCATGGCCCAGCTGTCCAGTTCCTGGAGCTTCTATTGTGGGCAGGAGGGATCAGCACTTGTGGCCCATGGGAGGTGTTCAGGGCAGCAGCGGTGATATGGTCACTGGAAAGGACCATTCGAGGCCCAGCATCATGGAAGCCTGAATCACTGCTCTATGCCATCTCCCTTCTGGAATGGTAGGCAGCTGAGTCACGCCTCAGTTCCTGATATGAGAAGTTCAAGGGGATGGTTATAAAAAGACAGCAAGAACCCTCCTAAGTGAGAGGAGCTGCATGGTTTACAGCAGGTGTGGAAGGACAGTCATGAAGATGCTGCCCAGGGACATGGGGCTTGGGAGTGGAAACAAGTACAGCAGCAAAAAGCACACATATGTGATGGGAAACCACCTTTCAGCCCACCCTGAAGGGAAACCCATGCAAAAGCCTCCTCTCTGCTATTCCTTTAAACATTTGAAGTGACCTGTCCCCTGGTTATGGAATGACAATGTGGTGGGTGATTGGTGGGGATCCAGGCTCCTTGGGAATTGGGACATTGGGTCACTCAGGTGTGAACACCCTGAAGAAGAGTGTGGGTGAGTGGACAAGGTGGGATACAGGCCCTGGGGTGCACCCCACTCCCATATTTCACACCCACATCCACTCTGCTCCCACCTGGAAGAAGTGCTGGCCCTGGCCAGGGCCACGGTGGACCTGCACATTCTGTACAGACACAGTGTAGATGAGCCTGTCCTCAACCTCCTCACTGACCACCTGCATGGAACTCTGCAAACACAGTGCCCAGCAGCTGGGCCAAGAGGCATCAGTGCATGGCCTGCCATACTCCACAGGGGTAGCTGCACTTCCTTTGGGCCAGGAGCTAGATCAGGCACAGATGGATGTCTGTCACCCCTGCAGCTCCACTAGAGAGGAGATGACACTGTGAGGGATCAGGATTAACACTAGTATACATGGGTGCCAGCCTAAGATGCACTTTCCCACCCTTCCAGTCATGACCCGGCAGGTGACAGGGAAGGGCCTACTGGGTTCCTATCCCTGATGGCCTGCTTCTTCACAGGGTGGTCCCACTGCTCATGTCTCCCACACACTGGGAGGGGATGGGATGTGGGGCTGCTGAGGCAGGAGCTCAGTAGTGGCATGTGCTCAATTGGCTGGCCCTGGGCCACCCCATGTTACCTTTGGGGACCTCCTGACCGATGGCCTGGGGCTTTGTGGCTGAGGCCTCAGACAATGTTGAAAGGCATGGAAAGTCTCTCATTCCTGGCTTGGTCAAGGCTGGAGCCTAAGGATCTGGGAACACAGCAGGAGAACATGCTCTCTTGAGCATCTCCTGCCAAGTGAGCGAGGAAGGGGCTGCCTTTGGAATCTGGGTGCCTGGTTACCAGAGTTCCAAGTTCTGTTGGAGTCTGTCACCAAGGAAGTGAGGTCACTTCCTTAGGTCCTCTTACCTGGGCCCACTCAATAGTAAGAACTCCATGAGTGTCCCTCTGCATGGCTGTCTGTCCTTCTTCCTCACCTAGACCATCTTGTTAGCTGGACATAGTTCTGCCAACATGCCCCTCCCCACAGCTTCCTGGGAAGGCCCATGTGTAGCTTGGGCCCCAGCTCTGAGGAGACCCAGCTGAGTTCAGACCTGGCTACCCCTTCTTTTTAGTTTTGTGACATCACACTAGTCACTGAGACCTCCCCAGTCCCCTCACCAATACAGTGGGGATCAGTTGAGCAACTGCTTCCTGGGACATCATCAACTCAATGTGAGGCAAACACTGCAACCCCCCTAGTATTGTTTCCCATGTAGCTAATACACAGAAATAGACATGGAGTAGACAGGAAAGGGATGGATATAACTTCAAATAGCACTCAGACAGCACTGTGTGATCTTTGGAAACTCACCTTCACTCCTGGATTGCTGTTTCTGTGTCATGATGAGGTTGAAATGAGATGAAATTCAGACACTGTTGCTGTGCCACAAAACCTTCCAGAGGCTTCCCATCGTATTTAGGGTTAGAAGCAAGTGCCTCCTGTCAACCTCTTGCTGGGCTGCCTGTGCCTTGCTTCGCTGCCATCTCTGCTTCCAGGTAGAGGCAGCCCTGTAAATCCCCCCTTGCAGTGAGTCCTGGCCTAGGGACTCACTGCTAAACAAAATGGCTAAATGTCAGGATGACCCCCTAACACTTACACAAAATTCTTTTCTGTCTTCACCCCTCTCTCTTGTGAGTGAACTCTCCCTCTCTCTTTCTACCCCTGACCCAATATGAATCCTGCTGATGAACACAGCAGAGCTGGGAAGCAGCTCCTCCACAAGCTGAGCTTCAGATGTGGCTCTGCCCACAGCAGCTACCTTCCCAACCTCCTCTGTGGCCAAGGTCTCTCAGCCTCTGACTCTTCCCCTGCTGTGCCTTCTCCCAGGAGCCCTCTTCCCAAATGAATGCAGGGCTGGCTCCTCTCCTCCTCCTGGTCTCAGTTTAAGAGTGGCCTCAATGTGTCCTTCCTGACCCTCCCACCTGGTGGTGCTGGAGCCCTCCTCACAACACACTGCTAGGCTTTCTCGGTACCACTTGCTCTTTACTTGCACTTGTGTTTGCTTTCATGATTTTATCCACTTCCCCTTCCAGATGGTGAGCTCCTGATGGGCAGGGGCCACAGTGGTTCTTTTCACTCCTCATTCAGGATTGAGGGCAAAGTTTGGTGCAGGGTGAGTGCTTGGGGCACAGTTGCTGAATGGATAACTGAGATGATCTCAGAGGATTTTTACCAGCCTTGGCCCAGCTCAGATTGTGGAGATGGAAGCCAATAATAGGAGGTGCATGTTGTATCTGAGGCAGGCAGATGGCCTGAAAAACCTCTGGATGACACTTCCCAGTGTCCAGAGGCTGCAGCAGGCACAGTGGGCCCAGCTGGTGCCATGGTTGCCAGCACCCTGCTGGCCAGCTTTAGTGCTGCAGCTCCTGGCAGGATAACCACAGATGTGAAAATAATTGTCCTCAAGGCAGGGACTCTCCTAGGCCCCTGGAAGAGCTGTGAGTCATTGAAGGAGGATCAGGGTGAACTGACAGTACCCAGAGTCTGTGGAACTCTTGTGGGTCACCCACTATAAACACTACAATAGACAGAGAAGGAGATTGAGAACTCCCTCCTGGAGTCCACTTCCACTCTAGGGAGGGATTCAACCCAGTTCCAGAAGCCCAGAGCCCCTCTGATCCCAGGTCTGTTATTTCAAGGTTGTCCTGGAGATGGCACCAGTCATGTAGAACCCTGGATCCTTGGGGATCCCCTTGCCCATTGGCTTGGCATCTCTCCCTGTCCCCATGTATGAGTCCTTGGATGGGGTGAGAAGAGAGGGTGCCACCTACCAGCAGCAGAGCTGCCTCCAATTTCTCCCTCAGGTCCCCCTGCTCACTGTTCTGGTGTCCTATCCTCCTCCAACCCTAACCCCAGCCACATTGTCCACTCCTATGATGCCACATGTGCCCTGGGCTTTGCAGGGAGGCTAAAAGGAAAATAGTCTCATTAGGGAAAAGTCTGAGCAGTGGACCCTGGCTTCAAGGGTCCCTGATTCTGACAGTAAACCAGGGGGCAGGGTGGCACCCTGGCTAGAAGTGAGGGACCCTAAGGTACCCTTGGTGGTCTTCATACCTCAGAGGCCCTGGGCCATTCCTGCATGTCTCTGGGCCTCAATTTCCCCATGGCACCTGACTGGTTGGAAGTGCAAGTGCATAAGCATGTGCTCATGCAGGACATGGAGACAGGTGCCCTCAAGGGGCAGACCTGGAGGTGGGCACACAGGGGAGGGCTTCCTGCCCACAGCATATTCCCAGGTTCCACCCCATAGTTCTCAAAGCAGCTTCTCGATGGCTTCAGCTGTGTGACACTTGTCATTTTAAACAGGGTCCCCAGGCCACTTGGGGGCATTTGCTAGGGGATCAGGGGACTGATCAGGAAACCCTCTATTAGGACACACAAGGCCTTGTGTGCTTTTGGCCCCAGTCTCTTCTCCAGCTCTGCCAAGACAGGTAATGTGAAAGGGCACCTGATGCATGGTTAAGGGGATGATGAGGAGGGAGAGGCTCTCAAGATATTGGACAGGAGTGAGAAAGGATGGATATGGAGATTCTGGATTATGTGTGACAGGTCCCTGGGCTCAAGGCTGGGGTCTCACTAACCAGGTAAGTTTCATGCCTGGATCTAATGAACAACTCAGGGCAAGCCATGCTGCCCACCGCTAGTGTTAGCACAGTAGCGCCAATGGCCTTGGGAAGCCCTTCTCTGAATAGCTGGGATCCCAGCCATGGGTGCAGCTGAGTCTGGCCCTGGCTGTGACACAATGCTTGATGCTGCTCACAAGCCCAGGGTGGATGGGGGCATTCCTTTAAGGAAGGATGCATGAGCTTACTGCATCCACAAACCAGGAGACTGTTCTGCAGGCAAATGTGGTTCCCACCATCACTCTGGCTGAGACCAGGGAAAATTCAAGTTGATGTTGGTGCAGCTAGGAAAAGGGCTGGTCTTGGTTTGAGTATCCTCACTCATGGGGCAGGGATAGTATGAGCAGACTGTCCATGGTCCTAGATGGTCAAAGACTCACCTTGCTTTGAATACCATCTGTTTGGGGTTGCTTTGGGAAAGACCAATGCTAAGCAGGAATTATCCTCCTTTAGTCAATTTTTGAAAGGTTTTTGATATCTCCATGGGTCTCTTTGGTGACAGCAGAGTTTTCTGTTGCCTTAGGCCACAGGGCTTTTGTGGTACTGTCATTTGAGTGTCCATTCATTAATTCAGGGCTCATAACTGGAAATGCTTCAATAGTTGAGAGCAGACCTGATGCCCTCTCCTTCAGTCAAGTGTGGTGAGAGCAACAGTTTACCCAAAACACTGATCCCAAGGAAACTGCAGCCCTTGAGTTCATCCCTCACTTTTATTTTTTTTATTTTTTATTTTTTTACTCTTAAAAATACTATTTTATTTATACTCATATATGAAAAAAAGGTTGTATTATCATGTTCACATACGTACCAAAACTGGAAACAGAGTTCAATAACAAATTGCATCTAAATTTTTTTTTTAAAGATTTATTTATTTTATTACATATCTCCCCTCCCCCCTGCTGCGGGGACATGCCGAGACTGGTCACTGCACAGGCGTGGCTTTCCCCACTTGTGGGTGGCTTCTGCTTCTATTCACAGCCGGCTTTCAGTTCATGGGTGGCTGGCTGCGCTCCATTCGCGGGTGACCTGCCCTGCCCGTGGAGGCTTTTGCCCTGTCCGTGGCAGCTTTTTGCCCTGCCCATGGTGGCTCTGGCCCACCCATGGTGGCTTGCCATTCTCAAGGCGGTCTGCCTGCTAGGAGAGGTCCCCAGGAACCGAACCCGGGGCCTCCCATGTGGTATGCCGGTGCCCTATTCACTGGGCTATCCAGCCGGCCCCTGCATCTAAATTTTATAAAGAAATCACAAATATTAAAACACTGATTGGTTACAGAAAGCAGAGTGGGGGGAAACCCATTAGCTATAACTTGCATTTTAGGTAAAGAGCAGCACCCTCTGAGAAGAATAAAAATTTAGTAATATTTGCTTATTCTAAGAAATAATATATACATAGGAAAGTTAGTGATTGTACTGACTTTATTACCTTTGCTAAGTAATTTTACCTTCCTCACATTCAATGCAAAGAAATAAAACTGAATATGAAGAAAAATATATCCTCATTATTATTCACAATAAAAAGGGTCTGCTTCACTCTGAAAGCCTGGGAGAATTATACACTAGGGATCACTTAATGGCTTAAGTGGACCAACATACCATTTTGATTCTGATCTACTGAAGAGAATCTTAAGCACATTTGGTGACTGAACTAACTCCATGGGAGCTGACATAGATGGAACCACTTTTGTAGTGTCCCCAGATCTCACTAAATAAGATAAGAGCCTAAACAAGGAAATAAAACAATCTGTATAGGAATTATATCTATAGGCTCTTTCTTAGTATAAGGTGGAAAAGGGGCCCTTTCTTGAGTACATGGATACAAGTATAATTGTGGTCTAAAGATTGCTGGATTGATATTATGTCCAGTATAATGAAGATAAAATACATATTGAATTCACTGTCAGATTAAGAAACTTCCACAACTTGTCTCAATTCTTCAAACAACTGAGCAAGTTCCTTTTCTAGGCTGACAATTAGTCTTGTGTTGACATTGTTGCTGGCTATGAAACTTACCACCAAAGGTAAACAATTAAATTGAACCACCTGTTAGGTGTTACAGTAACAGATAATACTTTTGTTTTTTGAAAGTCAAAGTTTGCTCCCTTGGTCCATTGCAAGGGCAAAAGTAGATAAGAAACCAGGTCTTAAAGCATGCTCTAGGGCATTATCATTTGCCACTTTAATAACTGGTACTCCATCTCTATCTGTCACAATAGCATGAAGCCCTTCAACACTTGGTAATTTTTTATACAGGAATCATTTTAGATTCCTCAAACACCTGAGCCTCTATCTCCACCACCATTATAGGCAGAAATTCAGGACCATGCAAATTCAATTTAGTCTCCTACCCCAGACCATCTGCCATGATGAACCCCTTTCTTCTGCAGTCTCAATCTCCATGCCCTGGGACTTCAGTTCCTGGGGCTGCCCAGTATTTCCTAGCTGTCACCTCAGAAATAGATTCAAAGACAAGTTCTTCTACAAGCCACTGTCACATGATTCATGACCTTGTCAGCACTCCAGGAAGCACTTCCCTCATCCCTCATTTTTAAATAGAGAAGTTCCTAAAGTTTCCCTGTGAGCTGGAGCTGGAGGAGGAGGAGGAGGAGGAGGAGAAAGAGAACCACCTGCATCTGGAAGAAGCCATGGCCTAGGAATCTTCCCATTCTGCAATCCACCAGATAAGGGGTCTGAGGCTCTCTTTGGCTCCTGGCCCTAAGACAACCTCTGGAAGTTTCTGCCTGTGTAGGAAACCCTATGGGGGGGTGTTGACCCCTGGCTTGGAGGCTGTAATCCTAATTTACCCTCTGGACTCTGCTCACCTCTGAGCCCTGGGTAAATCCCTCCCTTGCTCTGCTTCTCTGTCGACAAATTTTATACTAAGTAGGTGGACATGGAAGTGGGTAAGTGTGCTCTGAGAGGCCTGGTTGCCTCCATGGGATTGGGGTGTTGGTGTGTGGCTGGTACCCTATCACCCCCACCCCAGGAGGCACTCATCTAGGAAACTACCTTCAACTTCAGGCTTGTCCACTCCTCCCCTGCCGAGGACAATCTTCACTGCTGGGCTCTAGGCA
>PVKH010046098.1:0-10431 GCA_004027955.1 Chaetophractus vellerosus
TGGTTTTAACTCATAATTCTTAGTTCTCTTCCATACTCTGCTTCTTTCTTTACTGTCATTTCCCCCTGTTCCTGCCTCTTTGGAGAGTTCTTCCTCAGCATCCCTGCCTATAAAGACAGGGATGCTGAATGTCTGTTCTGTGCTGTGAATGTATAACATAATTGCACATTTAATGAACAAATGGTTGAATGATTTCTTAAGGAGGGAGCTTTGTACTATCCATACATTTTAATAGTCAGTAATATCCCTGGCTTTGAAAGTGATTGGATTTCTTTGTCATATACAACAGGAAAAAAGAAATTAGAGCTTCCAAAACTCCTTAGAAAATCAGTCCAAAATGAACAAACAAAAAGAATGCTTTTATTTTAGCACTCAGTTTTAATTTATGAAATTCAATGCTGGGCAGTAATTTAGAGAAACTGCTTGCAATGTAAGACATGCTTTTTCTATCTTCAAATCAGTTGGAAAAATATTTTAATACAATTTGGTTTTTATTCTACAATAGCTCCCTGTAATTATGCTTCCACTAATTAAGGCTTTTACAGTTTGGGTTTATGTCAGCCTTCCAACCTACTTCCCATCAATTTTTTTATCTGTGAGCTGTCAAAAGTAACAACTCTACTCTCATTTTTCCTTGCATAAAAGCCAGAGACTACTCCCAAGACCTCACCACAATTAAATACAGGAATGGAAAGGCAGATATTATAATGGGAAGCAAATTAGTTTTTGCCTCAGTGACAACAAGTACTTGAGATTCTACGAAGATTCTTCAAATAGCAAAACAACCAGGGAGGGCATTTCAGTTGCTGCATAAACAAATACTACATGCAGATATTCTAATCAAGAACATTGCCAAATGCTACCTTTAGCATTCAGTTTACATTTTTATAATTCAAATTATCCGGTGTGGAGTAATAACTTGCAATTTTAAGGGACTGCTAGCCATCACATTTCTAAAACTATTTGTATGTAATTAACTCTGAGTTTGTACTGATGACATATCCTTTTACATACAAATGTGCAGGCTGTTGAACGGCTTCTACTCATTAAAAGATAGTAGGAAGAGGTGAGTAAAAAGAAGATGGAAAAAAATATGCCTTCAATATTGAGTCATCCCTATTTTTATAAATACATAAAGTACACATTTTAGATGAAGTAATTTTATAATTTTAGGTCCAATAAAGAAACTATAGCGGTATCATAGCAATAAACACTATATATAGAACATTTCTATATTAAAGTCAAGAAGTTCTGGAACCAGTCTTAGGAAATACTTGACTAATGATCTGGTCCTGGAATCATGAATATGCTTATACAATTTGCAGTGATATTAAATTAATCACAATTGCTGATAGACTGACTTGAATACAGCTACATACAAATTTAACCAACTGGAAACATGGTTCATAAAATTCAAGAGAGATAGGTGCACAGTGGAGAAAGAAAAACAAGGGGAAGAGAAGAAAAACAAAACAAAGCAACACCCCTCAAGGTTCTAACTGCTGAAGGCCTAACTTGTGGCTGCAACAAAAAAAGGCCAAAAGGATGCCAGAGAATTATCAAGCTTAACCAGTTATTACAATGTACAAGGATCTGTTAACTCCTATAATACTCTATAAGGTAGGCTCTACTAGCAGTTTCCTCATTTTACAGATTAGGAAACCAAAGCACAAAGAATTTAAATAAGTTGTTTAAGAACACAGAGCTAGGAGGGTCAGGGGATAGCATTTGAACCAAAGAAGTGGGTTCCAAAGCCCACTTTCCCAAATCATATAATCTGTAAAATAATTTGTTTCAAAGTTGTAAATAAATCAAAATGATAATTCTTTTTTTCTCTTAATATCATGCTAGGGAATTTTCTAATAAATCTGTTTGGCTCTCATCTGACTCTCTTGGAGGATATAATTCTATTTAATAACAAGGGTGTAGGTGTTTTACATCCATATATAGTTAGAGGTTAATCTGCAGAGAAAACAACTGATAAAGTGTGATTCTGAAGAGTGGAGAGATCGGTAGGAAAGATAACCTTAAATTAAATTTTTATTACCCAATAGGACAATAACCAGTTTTGTATTTTTTAAGTTGGCAATCTTATTCTGGTATTTCTTTCCTGACTCACTATACAAAACTGTGCTTTCAAATACACTTGGAACCAGCTATCTTGTCTATTTGTTGATTTCCTAATTAATGAGTTAAATGAATCTTTGACAGATGATGATTACATTTTTAGGACTTTTAAAAATGCTTTAACAACTTAGCAGATAGAATGGGGAAAGCTGGAAATAAAGAGGCATCCTGGTATAATAGAAAAAGTGAACAAATATTGGTGTCAGACAAACCTGGGGCCAAATACAGAAACAGAACAGTATTTAACCCCTCTGAGACACAATATCATTACCTGTATAACAGGAATAATAATTGCTGGCTCATTAGAATTGCTGGGACGATTATATAAAATAACATTTCTGAAGCAGCTAAACTGGGCTTGGCCTATCCTCTCCAAAATTATTAGTTCATTTCTTTTTACTTTTCCAGCCTGAGTTAGTTAGATGAAAATTATAATGTTCTGCCACCACACAATAGAGTTTTAGACACCACACATAAGTGTGTATATGTTGGGGAGAGGTGAGGGGAGAAGGTTTAAAAAAACTAAAGATGACAGAAAAGTAACCAAAATGAGCACAAATGACAAAACGCAACAGTATGAGAACACAGTAATAGAAAGTTTTCTTTTCTTTAATCTTTGAAAATAATATTTCAAAGTGTTGAAGTATATTAAGAAATTCTAGATCAAGGAAGTTGAACCACTGTTTTCTAATCTATCCTTGAGAAAATTCTTGAATAAATTAGCTCAAATCACCGAATTTTCTTCAAAAATATTCCCTGAATGAGTGGTTCCAAATTATTTTGTGTCAAACACTGTTTTAAGTTTTGATGAAAGCAAATGATTTCTTCCCCCACCCCCTGAAAATTTAAATGCTGCCCATGTATCCCAGGTTGTGAACTGTTGTTTCAAAGATACTGCCAAACGAGGCAGTAATCCCTGGCAAAAGTGAGAAATGTCTTATATGTCATATATTTAATAATAAAAATTAATGTGACATTAATATTTCACATTTTACTTTAAAATATATCCACACTTATACCTTAGTCTATCTACTTCTAGACAGATTTTTTTTTAGGAAAAATTATGAAAGACTTTAACATGGACCTATGGAAACAAAGTATCTTGCACACCCTTCAATGTGATCAGATTTCTTGGGACTCTGTGCCTTTCATTGTTTTTGAGTTATTTCACAACTCTAGGTTTTAGATAACTGACAACAATGAAAATGATTCTTACCCATTGTCTTAGTTTTGCTAGGCTGCAATCACAAATAGCACAAACTGGTTTTTGTTTAAACAACAGAAATTTTTTGGATCATGGTTTTGGAAGCTAGAAGGCTAGCTTCCTCACAGGAAAATCCTTGGCTGGAAATCCTTGGGTTCTTTGGCTTTCCTGTCACATAACTATGTCCTCTTCTTTCTCCTTTTTCTACCAGGTTCTGCACCATGGCTTTTATGAGGATGTCTGAATTTCTTCAAATTATAAAGGACTCCAGTAATCAGATTAAGGCCTGCCCTCATTCAGTTGGGCCACACCTTAACTAAAATAATATCTTCAAGAGATTCTACTTACAATGGGTTCACACCCACAGGATAAGATTAAAAGCATGTGTTTTTGTAGTACATAATTCAACCTACCACACCTAGAGAGATCTAAACTGTATTCAGTAGAATGCTACTATTGTCCTTTGTATGTTGACCAGTTACGCAGTTTTTCATCTATTTGTAAATTGATTTAAGCATTTTTTTCTGACTATCAATATGTGGCACCTTGAATTCTCTTTTGAACTAGTTGTAATATCTTACCAATTACTTCATTGATTGAGTTAAATTAAGTAAATTTGGTGCCTATTCTTTTTATATTTGCATGAGAATCATGATTTTACACTTTTAAAAAAGAAATTATCCCTTATCGAACAATTTCCCTTCCCTTCCCTTCCCTTCCTTTCCATCATCTATCTATATAAAATATTTATGTGTTTACAGATTTATAAAAATCTCCTCAAATCTTTGGGTAAAATGATGCTCACTGAAGATGGGCCATATATTTCATGTGACTTCACATATTGACATATTCCCTGTATCCCTGCTGGTTGTACTGATAACTCATTTGAGAAGCAGAAGCCCAAATTAAAATAGGAGTCATTCAACACATACATAAGAACTGTATAATAATGAGATAATGAAATAAAGCATTGGAATCAAAAGAAAAGGACATTCTTCTTGTCTGAGATATGGGGAAAAACAAGAAAATAGATGGTTTATCTGGTTAGTGGTCTAAGGCCAGAGAGCTATTGTAATAGAACTCATATCCAAAAACTGAAGAACAATTCTAAGTTTAACCACAATAATCAAGATACTTTGCTTTTGATTCAAGACATCACATTTAAAAAACATGAAAATATTTAATAACTCTAGAAATCATAACTGTCATCTTTTACTCTGTGAACAAAAAAGCAACAGAGTTTCTCTTCTGTGGGAGCTTTGACAGAAACTCCAGAAAAGATAACCAAAGTTTAAAACAACCCCATTTGTTTGGAAGTGGCCCAGGGTGACAAATTAAACTCATTGTATGGTGACAATACTGGGTTTTCTCTGACCCGTTTTGATACTCTCTGGTTCTCCAAAAGTTACTTTAGTGGAATAGTGCCATTGAAGTTCCCTACAGGCTCTAGACCCTCATATTCTGGGGGATTTAGTCTTCTTTATACTAAGCTTATTAAAACCCATCTATATATGAGTTGACTTGGGTTGCTGTTGTTTTTCCAGTACGTTACTTTTGTAAACATTTAATTAGATATTTACTAATTTTGATTTTGTAAGGGTTTTTTTTTTCTGAGGCAATTTTTTCAGCTCTCAGAACTTTTCATGAGCCTTGGAGAGCTCACAGATCCTAAATAACATTCCTATAAGACCTATTGCTAAAAGGACCTACTATGGATTTTTAAATCCGCGTAAGAATTACAGTTCTATTTTATGCTTTCTAGGGAAAGGCAACATTCATTGGATAAAAACAGAGCAAAACTGCTTACCTTTTGCAGATGGGGACTAAAGGGGACCATGAAACTATTTTTTATTGTCTGTTCAGGGGAAAGTGGGCTTCTCAAAGCCCATTCCTCTAATAATTTACTTTGCTCCAGGTCTAAACAGTCTTTTACCACGTGAGGTCAGTAAACTAAGCCTGTTGGAGGATGTGTTCTTTGCTATTTGGAAAGGCCAGTGTAAGAAGAAGAGAATGTGATCAACATATTTATAGAAGCAGAGACAGGCAGAATTGCCAGGAAGAACAAAATTCTGTTGTGAAGTCCTTGGTTGCAGTTTCCACAGCCCTTCCTGGGAGGTGTCTTAAGAATTGTCTGCAGCTTGAGGCACTATAGCCTGTTTCAATACATGACCTTTGTAACCAGGTTGCCTGTGATCAAATCCCAGTTTTGCCACTTATTAGCCTTGTGCCCCATTCGATTTACTTAACATCTCTATGGTTTGATTTCTTCAACACTAAATTTGAATGATGATGATATTAGTAATAACACCTAATTCAAAGGTATTTTCATAAAAATAAATTGACTTAGGGGGCCGGCTATAGCCCAGTTGATAGTGCACCAGTTCACCACATGGGAGGCCCTGGGTTCAGTTCCCGGGGCCTCTCCGAGAGGGCAGACCACCTTGAGAGGGCAAGCCGCAGTGGGTGGGGCAGAGCCACCATGGGCAGGTCAAAAAGCCACCACGGCCAGGGCAAAGCCGCCACGGGCAGGGCAAGTCGCCCACGAATAGAGCAGAGCTGCCCGCGAGCAGAGCAGAGCCGCCTGCGAGCGGGGCAAGCCGCCTGTGCGGTGAGCTGACTCGGCGCATTGCCGCAACAGGGGGAGACAAAGCAGACGCAGAAGAACGCAAAAATGAACACAGCAAGAACAAGCAGAAAGGGGGGGATATGTAACAAAAAAATAATAATAAAATGACTTAAAACTTATAAAACATGTAGAATGGAGCCTAGTGTATATCTAATGCTATGTAAATGTCAATGTTATTATCAATTCCAGTTACGTAAGAAAATACATCCTGTATGTTTTTCTTAAGTAGTTTAAGTTAGGTCCCTGTAAGTTGCAGTTAAACATAGCTATGATTATTAAAGGTAACTTGTGGGCTCTCTTCTCCTTTGGCATGGGTATTAGCTTCATGCCAAAATACAAAGTTAACCAATTTCTGAGAAAGAGTGCAACATAGTGACTATCAAAGATTCCAGAGTGGCGATGATGCTAGCAGCTCTTATCACTCACTCTTTTATAAGATTCCCAGATTCCCACCTCAAATTGACTACTCCCAGATAACTTATGGACAGGAAACACAGTTACTTGCTTTGGGGATATGACCAAATACATAATAAACTGTAATTGTTCTTTTTTTAAATTAAGGAACAATGGATGGATCATTGACAGTTCTCAAAGAAAAAATATATTTTAAATAAAAGTCATTAACAAAACATGCTAAATAGAATTAAAAGAGAAAAAATTTTAAGTCCACACTAAAATCTATGAACTGAAGAAGCACAGTGAAGAAAGAGTTAGGATTAAGACAAAACAAAACAAAAACAGTACGTTTTAGGACAACTTTCTTTGTACCAGTTTTTCATTTTTCTATTGGAAGAAAATTCAGAGGGTAAAGAGAAAAGGCTGCCACCATTCATATTTCACTTCTCATTATTTGCTATTTTGACCAATTATATTCATCAGGACACTTAATGTGTGAAGATTCCTGCTGAAGAGTAGCTCTAAACTAGAAATAATTGAACTAGACATGAAATCAAAACCCCTACAGAACAGGAGTCTGTAATCTAGAGGAAAATTGTCTTGATGGAAAAGTCCATGCTTAAGATCACATCAATGACCTGGCTGATCTCTTAGAGTGGCAGCTGGAGAAAAGGTGAAAAAGACAAGGCTGGAATGAAAGATATTCAAATATTCTAATTTGGATTGCTGCCATACAGTCCCATTCATTATTATGATTGGCCTGGCCTTGGCCAGTCATATGCCCACCACTGATACAGTCATTGTGACATCACACTGGAAAGCCAGACCTTGACAGAGGTCGGTGGCACTCTACTCAAACTAAACATGAACTGAAGTAATAGTGTATTGTTTACCAGATGAAGTCAAGTATATGTATGAAAAATAAGGGTGGATGGTTATGAGACAACCAAAACCCCTAAATGTCTATTATTGTAATGAATCGATATTTTGTCTGAGCCTAGGATAGCAGTAATATTTCCAAAGTAGCTTTTAAAGTGGAGACAAAAAGAATTCTCTGATCAGGACAAAGACAGAGTAATGATAGAACACAGCCATTTCAAAACAGACTCCAAAAAAGTTTTCCACCTTTGAATGCTTAGTGACTATCTTTTAACATTTTCTATATTGTCATTATGTTTAAAATTAAAAATGAATTAAGAACCTTGAAGCCATCAGGTTGAGTGAAATAAGCCAGACACAAAAGGAGAAATATTGTATGACCTCACTTACATGAAATAAATAGAAAATGTAAAACTCATAGAGTCAGAAACTAGAATACAGGTTACCAGGGGCCAGGGTGGCAGTGGAGAATGGGGAATTAATATTTGATTACTATAGAATTTCTATTTGGGGTGATGGAAAAGTTTTGGTAATGGACAGTGATCACAGTAACATAAAATTGTGAATGTAATTAATATCGCTGAATTGCATTTTAAAAAGTGATTAAGGGACCGGTTGTAGCCCAATTGGTAGGGCGACAGTTTACCACATAGGAGGCCCCGGGTTCATTTCCTGGGACCTCCTCAAGCGGGCTGACCTCCTTGAGAGGCAAGCTGCCGCGGGCAGGGGAGGCCGCCGCGAGCAAGCAGGCCACTGCGCGGTGAGCTGACTCGGCGGGTCGCCCCAGTGGGGGGAGACAAGCAGACACAGAAGAATGCAAAAATGAACACAGCAAGAATAAGCAGAAAGGGGGATATGTAATAAATAAAAAATAAATCTTAAAAAAAATAAAATAAAAAATAAAAGTGGTTAAAATGGGAAATTTCATTTTGCATATATGTTACCAGAATAAAATTTTAAAAACCTACATAGAACTATAAAACACCAAAAGAAAATGTAATGTAAACTTATAGACTATGGTTAAAATTAATAGTATAATTATAATATTATTGTTTCAGCAATTGTAACAAAGGTACCACAACAATGCAAATTGCTAGTAATAGGGACAATTGTTTGTGTGAGGTGAGGGGCATATGGGAACTCTGTACTTTCTCATGATTTTTCTGTAAACCTATAACTGCTCTAATAAAAAAATTAAAAATGAATTATGTGCCATCTGTATTATACTTTTTTTTACTTTTGAGAAGAGATTTTACAAACATATTAAATTATTTTATAGTCCAATGGTAAACATCTGTAGTTGGTATGTTTTTGTTACTTTTCGAATGTGGATCCTGAATAGAAAATATTTTTCAATCTGAAAACAAAAGAAACGAAGTTTCTTACAGAAATATTTCAATGTAGGTATTAATTATCCTATCTGGTAGACACGTATTTATATTTAATGGTATTAAATTCAAATTTTATGAAAGCAGGGTTTAATATTATTCATCTTTCTTTAGATATAATTCCTGATGATTCACGTACATTTTAATGCTTTCATTACTAACAAATTAGATAACATTTGAGAATTTCAATTTAATTGGTAATATTTTTATGTGTTTATTTTTAACACATGAGGAATTTGGTTGATTCTGTAGAGCTTAAAATTCAAAACAGTCCCTCTTTAAGGGTTTTATTTTGAAACCTGATACTGATATTTCTTTTCTAATAAAAGTATGTGAAAAACAGATCTTTTCAATGCAAAGATCATCTTTTGAAAGTAATAATTTTAACATTTACTGCCTCTTTAAGGTATTGTTTATCAGTACTAGCTTATGAAATATGCATAATCACAATTGTCTTTAAATAAAACATAAAGGTGGATGCTTGTGGCTAGATTGTACAATATTTAGTTTCACAGAAAGAGCATAATATACAGATTGCACTTGGAGGCTTATTTTAGTTCAGGCTCTACCATTCACTTGATGTGTGTCCTTAGAGTAATCACAAATGCAAAGAACCACATTTTTTAATATATGAGTCAAAAAGAATAATATTAGACAATGCATTCTTGTTCTTATTGAAGTTTTTCATGAAAATGAAGTGAGATAATACCTGTGAAATCATGCTGTATATTTTCAAGGGCAATGCGACATTAAGACAATATCATTGCAGGGGTCTTTGCATGACCTCTAAAGCTATGTTTGTCCTAGGATTCCAAATGTGCATCAGATCTAGGGGGTTTCTGACACCTAGGCTCAATCAGAGCAGATTCATGCAGAACAGAAGGAATGTGAGAGAGGATTTGGGGCTGAGATAACTCCATGGGGCATTCCATCAGCCTTGGAAGTTTTGCCTGGGCACAATGCCTGTGACAGTTTTGGGGCATGTTGGTTGCCTCATTTGTTGACACAGATACAGGAAGCTGAGAACAGTAGTGGCTACTGACCACTGGAAAGACTGAATATGTTATGGAAACTTTCAGAATTAACTGGAGGGTTAGAATTTTCACAGAGGGGGGATGGCTGAATCAGAGAAGTATGTTTTATTTCTGTTCCTTTATTATATTTTTACGACCAGACTTGTGCTGTATAATTAATAGAATCTTCTATTAAAGATTAATATCAAAAGGTGAAAATACTTGGCAGCATCTGATACTCAAATTAGGATAAAAAGTTTTCCTAAAACTAGCATTTATCCATGATTTCCTCTTCTTTTTATGGAATATTTTTCTGTAGATCATTTCTTTTTCAACTGCTCTTATTTTGGCATACAAGAACAATTTAAAAAGATAGGTACTGAAAAGAAGGTAAACATTACCAAAAATCCCAACATTTAAAGATTCAGAAAGAAACATCATTAACATATTGATAGCATTCCTTCCAGTTCATTTCTCTTTCTAGCTATGTGTACTCTATGCACTATTTATCTACTTATCCAGTGGTCTTTTTAATATATTTTACATAATTGAAAATAAATTTCATATAATATTTTAGTCCTTTGGTGACCAACACACCGTTTCAGGAGGGTTGCTTATTAGAAACAATGAGGGAGGAAAGGAATCTAGCCAGCTAATCAGATTCAAGAGTGGTGGTAAATGGTGAGTTTGATGTTGCAGTCAGATTGCCCTGACATCTGAAATATGCCCTATGAGAAACTGAAGGGTGCCATTATGCATCTAGTTAAAAACAAATGGTGATGTATAATGTAAGACATA
>PVKH010046099.1:0-10442 GCA_004027955.1 Chaetophractus vellerosus
GCTGGAGTTTATAGGGCTCCATGGTCTCACATGAAATTGGAGTGCCTGTGGGCGCTTACATTTGCTCTTTATCCTTTTCTACATTAGACGGTAAGCTGTAATCACAGAGGGCGTTGCTCATCCTACCCTTTCTAACTTGCTCTTTAATCTATTATGTCCTGGAAGACAAGATTATTAAGCTCCTTGGATCTTTGTGTAAAATTAGATAAAAGAAACTCAAGAGACTGAAGAGCATAATGGTGAAGAGCAAAGATTCTAGAACCAACTACCTGGGTTTAGGCCAAGTGTCTTATACACATCCTCATGTGTAACCTTCAAAGACTAACCATACCTTTCTCTAGGGTTTCTATAAGGATTAAACAAGTTAATACATGAAAACTTATAGAACAGTGCTGGAACTTATAAATATTAGCTATTGTTATGTTCAATTGATGGCTATGGATTGTATAAATATTAACTGTTATTATTTTTGAGTTATGTCTGTGAAATAAGAATTCCTTCAACCTTTTGCTGTTTTTTTTTTTCTTTCTCAAATCCTGGTCTAATTTTATGAATTTTTACTAAGATACTGTAGTGTTTGGTTGTTTTTGTTTTTTGTTTTTTTCCACAGTTAGACCCTGCACTTTCTTGTTAAAGATATTTCTAAGTATTCTGTAATTTTTAAAAATCCCTTTTCAGCTTCTACCTGGGTATTGCTAGATAAAGAAAAAATTGCTTTTGAATATTGATGTTTTTATCAGTCACCCTTCCAAACTATTAGTTTAATCTGATGTTAGTTTTAGCAAACCATAGAATTTAACTGTACAATCATATCATTCTGCAAATAAAGATGTTAGTCTCTTCTTTTCAGTATTTATAATGACTATTTCATTAATTTGAATTTTTAAATCAATGTTAACGAATAGAGGTAGAAGTGAGAATTCTTGTCTTGATCCCAATTTTATTGGAAACGACTTCAGTATAGTTCCATATTTACTATTGGTTTTTAGTAGATGTGTTCTATAGTCTTGTTCATGTTTAAGTAGACTTTAAATTCCTAGTTTATTGTAAGATTTTTTTTTTTAAGATTTATTTATTTTTATTACATATCTCCCCTTCCCCCCGCTGAGGCGACGCGCCGAGAGTGGTCACTGCGCAGGCGCGGCTTTCCCCGCTTGTGGGCGGTCTCTGCGTCCGTTCACGGCCGGCGCTTGATTCAGTTCGCGGGTGGCTGGCTGCGCTCCATCCGCTGGCGACCTGCCCTGCCCGTGGCGGCTCTTGCCCTGTCCGTGGCAGCTTCTTGCCCTGCCCACGGTGGCTCCGGCCCACCCATGGCGGCTTGCCATTCTCAAGGCGGTCTGCCCACTAGGAGAGGTCCCCGGGAATCGAACCCGGGGCCTCCCATGTGGTATGCCGGTGCCCTATGCACTGGGCTATCGAGCCGGCCCCATATTGTAAGATTTTGTTAGTAGTCCCTGCTTAATTTCATAAATGTCTTTTCATCATTCATTAATATGATTATATATATATTTTCTCATAATCTTTTGATGTTCTAAACCTTTACTACATGGTTCTTATGACATATAATTGGGCTATTCAGAAAGTTTCTTATGACTGACATCCTGGTGTTAGGTTGTATTTTGGATAGATTAGGTTGTTAATGAGTTCTGGATCCACATGGCATGAACATTTCATTATAGAAAGAGGGGTCAGGAAAGAAGAAGGTTGAGCCAAGCAGAATCTTAAATAATATTTTTACATGATATGTTTGGGTGCCAAAAATGTAAATATAATTGTTTTCTTGTCTTCCAGGGATTTAAGTCTCAAATTAGAGCCAATGCAAACTCAGCAAACACACAAGGCAAGCAAGCTTATAGGCACCTTCTTGTTTTGAATACAGGGAAAGGGGAGAAGAGCTAATTTTCAGATGACTTTTTGGTTTGGGGTAAGGGAGACAAAGAACCAGAGAAAGAGAAGCAAAGTGAAAAGGAACCTTGTTTCTCGGGTTGCTGCTCTTGTTAACTATTGTTTTTCTGATGAACCAATGATATGATTCTAATGTTTCTGTTTTCAATTATGTTATCCCCATTTGGATCCTAGAGTTGACAAATAAAATGGCAAGAAGTCCACTTGCCACTTGGAAAGGAGAAAATGAGTGTCTGTGGGGCAGTCTGTGGCAGGAGGTGTGGGGAAGAGGCCTCAAGAGGATGGGGTGGTCTTACCTTGCCATTTCCGTTTTGAGAAGTCAGCAGTAACTTGATCACGGAGGTTAGGCCAGAGGGCTGCTGCTTAGAGGAACAGGTACCTCTACAGGCAGCTGCCAGGAAAGCATTGCCAGGATGTGGGAACCACATCCAGAGGGGGAAAAAACAAAACAAAACAGGAATTTTGTTGGCAGGCAGAGCAGTGCATGAGATGTCCAAATAAACGGCTTTGGGGTTTGTGGAAAGGTTGAAAGGATATTGTGGTGAAGAAATTTAATGTGTCTCAGTCAAGTAAGAGTGAAAGCAGAGGATGGTTTCCAGACCTTCAAAAAAAATCTTCAGCAGGGGTTAACAAAGAGTGTTCCCAGCGCTCTTGTAGGGTTGTCATGGAATCACAATGGGGCCTCAGATGGCCTAGCATGGGTCCCCTACACAAAATTGGTTACCAGTAAGTGCTCCTTGAATGAAGGATTCCATAACTCAATAACAGACTCTGTTAGGGTGAAACCCAAGACAGTCCTGGCATGCCTGTGTTCTGTATTACCCTGAAAATAAAAATAAGTGTGGGTGCAAGGAGGTGAAATAAGAAATTATAGATGGGAATTGGAGGAATGCAGTTTTGGTCTTTAGTGGAACTACTCTTTCCTATATCTAGGACTGCAGAAAAGCTGGCTCTTTTCCAAAGCTTTTGCATTTCACCAAGAGCAGCAGTTCAGATGTTAGAATGGCAGGCAACTTTTCCATCCATTCCAGGTTTAAGGAAGAATGTGATTCTTTCACGCTAAATTGTGATTTGGTGTAAGTATTCTACTCACTCTAGAAAGAGACATGCTTAACATACAAGGATGAAAGAGGGAGCTGCCATCCCTCACATGCTAACACACCGTCTGTTTCTTAAGTTCATGATGAAATACGACCAAGAATGTAAGTGGTATTTACAAGTCTGTGACTCTCACTGGTTTGGGAATTGGGATCCTTTTTTATTAGTTCATCTCCATTTAATGTTTATCTGTTCTTCCCAATTCCAGGTCATTATTTGAAATCTAAAAAAAATTAGAACCCCCAAATTTCCATAATTTTACTGTGGACATTATTTATTGCTATTTCTATATCACTTCTCTGCTATCTCTCCTAAGAAAATGTATTTCCCCTTTCACTGATTTCTGACTCATTCTTCTCAGAATCAGTATCTCATACTGGGCTGACAAAAACAACATTAAAGGCCTAAAATTCATTGGGAAATGATACTTTTTTAGATAAAGAGACCAAAAAGAGGGATAAGACTGTTGATAAAGAATTTTAATTTAACCAATTAGAAAGGCATAAGCTGCTTCATGATCATGTTTATTTTCAAGATGGAAAATATCTGTTTCTAGAAAGATATCCTTCCATTTTGGTGTGGTAGATAGAAATAGGAATAACTGTTATTAACAGGATTCTCTTACAAGTGCAACATTGATAAACAGAAAGAGGGAATATGAATAAAGCATAGATAATGGCTATTTTAGTCCCTGAAAGTAAAATTCAAATGGCTTTTGTTATTTATAACAAAAACTAGCCGTATATATAATTATAGGTAAGAAAGGTAAATATAAGTCAGGACCAACTATTATGGATTTTTCCCCAGAGAAAAGGAAATGTCTGCCAGAGTATGATAAAATATGTATATATAATGGTTCCCTGTAATTTGCTATGGTCAATTTCCCAGGCTTCTAATCTGTACCACATTAAACCAATTTTAGCGCCTTGCAGTTTACTAACTTAATATCATGGAGATAGTCCAAAGCTTAACCTTTGGGTTTGTTTTCAAATCCATGTAAGAGAGAGAAAGCGCTATTATTTTACAATTGGGGGGGGGGGGACTGACTTTCAAGAATATCTGAGCAGACAGGTTGCAAAATTGTCTTGCCAGCCTTCAGAAGTCATGATGAGGCCAAATTACTGTATCTTAACATTCCTTTTCTAAAGTTTACATTGTTAAGGAGTAAATGAAGTGACTTGGCGTATTAAAACTTATGACAGGTTAAAAATAAAGAATGTCTTTTAAAAATACTCTGTGCTGAATATAGGTATGCTCATGTAGCATTTTAAAGCACACGTTTGATTTGTTCAATTACTCCAGAACTTTTCTAGTGGTTTGTGGGGCAGTTGATTTGAAGACTTTGCCTATTGGAACAAGCAGTTCTTAAAATGTCCAAATTTTCATAAGTCTCTTCACCTTGTTTCCATCATGTTAAATATATATTACAGACAGAGCAAACCAGAAAAGTATCAAAGGATTCTGAAGATTTGTCTTCTGCACTTAAATAGAATATCCTGCCCACTCTGGGTATGATAGTCATCTTACCCCAACATTAAAATTATGCATAGCCTTGTGGAAAACATTTTTTTTCTGCTCCTTTGTTATTCCTTTTAAGTATTCTTGAATTCTTTGTCACATACTTGCTGCTTGCATTATACAGATCTGAAGTCTAAATGCTGACCTACATTTTTGACTCTGGGTCTGGCGTGAGTGGACAGCCACATGGGAAGTGGCTGCTGAGACTCACAAAGTGTACCCTACTTGTGGTAAGCACCCGGCTAGACAAGACCCTGTCTGCCTCTTGGCAGAACACTGTCCGACTGCAGAAAGCCCTGTAACCTCATAGCTAGAAAGAAACTTGGCTGGCCTGAGAGCTAGTAGTGCTTTCCATGGGGTGATGATTATTTTCCCTTCTCCATCAGGATTAAGCCCAGCAACCCAACTTCCCAACTGATTTACCTTAACCACAGAATGCCCTTCCACTGGCACCGAGCTCTGAGGTCATTTTTAAAAGATGATAAAGTGATGTTTTTTTACTTGCTGTTTGGCAGCTCTTGTCCCCAACACAGAACAAAACCCCGCTTGCCAAAAATTTTGTGTTCCTAGAACCTACTGGCAGGAGCTTCCCAGGTTGGAAACAAGGACACCTGATTTCAGAAGCTTAGAATTCCCCCAATCTAAAGAGGACATACTTTATTAGTTACAGGATTTTCTACATGAAGAGCAGTGACTTCTATTCACCTGTGAAAAGAGCAGGAACATGGCTGAGATTAAAAATTATGTCAACATTAAAGCTACAAGAATTAAAATTTAGTTTCAAATTTGCCACAAAGTTTTCTGTTTCCAATGGGGAAAGCATATTTTTTAACTTCCTAATTATAGCCTGGTACTCATGTTTGGGTAATTTCTTTTTCTCCCTTTCCTGGTATCTAGTTTTTTAAAAAAATACACACACACACACACACACACACACACACACACCCCTTTGGCAGGCACTAGGTGTAAAAAAAAATGCTTTATGTCACAAGTTCATAATTTTATTTTGTTTTTATTTCTTCTTTCGACAGGTCAGTACTTCTAGTACTACTACATATAGGCAGAATAATTAATCTTAAGCTCTTCATACCTGTAACAGGACAGTTATCACTACATGAACATCAAGTCCAAAAAGCTGCTTCACTTTATACAGGACAGAGCCAACTGAATTGCCTCTTTATTTTGAGTCACTGACTAATGTATTTCCCTCCTGCCTCCACTCCAAAGGTGCCAGGACGAGTGCCCGGTTGGGACATATGGAGTGCGCTGCGCCGAGACCTGCCAGTGCGTCAATGGAGGGAAATGTTACCACGTGAGCGGCGCATGCCTCTGCGAAGCCGGTTTTGCGGGCGAGCGCTGCGAGGCACGCCTGTGTCCGGAAGGGCTATACGGCATCAAATGTGACAAGTGGTGCCCCTGCCACTTGGACAACACTCATAGGTAAGTGTTGACTGTCCTAGAAAGACACATTGTCTTAACGTTTTCATCTCAGTGCCCAGTGCTTGGAAGGAGACATTGACAAAGAAATTCCCACCCCAGGCCCTTCTTGTCTCTGGGTTATCTTGGGCAGGAATCGACAAATAAATTGAGGACTTCTCAAATTCGTGGGTGATGGTCCCAGGCAGAAATGCTAAAATTGTCAGATAGTCATTAAATTCTATTCGCTGTTAATGGCCACTGGTAAAATTTAATTTGCTGAGGTTCATAGAACTTTTCCCTGAGAGAGGACTTCTGTGACATTCCTTTAGAAGCAAAGATTCAATGAAAGACAGTGTTTTTAGTATGTAAAACTATCATGAAGTGATACTCACTGCAGCATCATTTACTTGACAGCACATCTGTTGAAGACAAAAAGGCTATAGAGAGGAAGTTGTGTGAAAGTACTTTACATGTGGCTGTCACATGTGAAATATGTTTCCAGAATTGATGACTGACACAGAACTCACAGGGGTCTTGTAGCTCAAAAGTCTCTCCAAGAATTTAAGAACAGGAAGCCATGATCCTACCCACTCTACTGTACCTTGTCTGCCCCTGAGAAAACCTTCTTTTCCCCTCTTTTCCTTTCCCTCCCCCAAGGACCAGATACATATAACTTAGATTTCTGGGACGTGTTTGCAAACTGCTGGCAAAGTTGAGTTTGACAGAAATACAGTGCATGATATAGAAGTTCGGATGTTACTAGAATTATTTTTATATGCATTCAGCACAGCTGTTAACTTCATCTATACCTTGGAAAGATAGCTCATGGCCACATAAAATCCCAAATGCACAAAAGTTAAAAGTAAACAGAAGCATGTGATGGGTCTCCTCTTTAAACCATTGTTGGGAATGGAACAATGGACTTTGCTCTGTGTGTGTGGTGTGTTGGCTGGAATACATTTCAGTGGTATGTATCAAGGAAATGTATGCTCAGTGTGTTTAAAGTAATTTTGTAAGCCACTTCAGTCACCGTTTGGTTTTCTTCATTGGAAAATATTGCCACTTTTTAGATCACAAGGCTAGGTGAACATTTGGGGAATAAGCATGAATAATCTCTGCAGGGTTTTGTTTACTCTTCAACTCTCCTGTGTATAATTAGCTGGCAGGAGAAGGGACAATTCATGAATTCAGCTGCCTTTCAGGCAGCATAAGGCTTGTCACAGCAGAAAGTAGGCCTCCTATAATGATAGCTAAGAATTTTTTTAATAGTGTGCTGTTTGTTTTGTTGGATGTAGACACACATGAAATCAAGTAGAAAAATAAACCCATACAAGGAAGAGCTCTGCTGTGAGAAGATTTGCAGAAGCAGAGAAAATGTTGGTTGTTAGAATTTGGTACCATGTTAGTAGCAGGGTTCAAGTGGAGAGTTATTCCACTGGCACCAATACCATCTTAATTTTGACATGTGTCGTGTGCACTTATGCATGCATATTTTAACAGATATGTACATGATATGTACATGAAATTATTTGGCAATCATGTAGGTCAAATGAATACTAAAATCTGTTTAACAATGCATGTCAAATAATCAGAAAAAAATTAAAGGATTAGCCTAAGTACTTCCCTAAATAATGAAAGCTATTTTAAAGATTAGCTTTTACAATGTTGTAGTAAAATCATCTGAATGTTGTGACTATATGACTCTTTTCTGTTGAATTCATTTTGGGAGCCATCCATCTAATTCTTATATCTTGAACTTCCATATAAAATTCCTGGAAACACAAGCTCCCTGTGAACCAAAAGGTACAGAATCTTTGTACTAATTGAAAGCCCAGCTTGTTCATTTTACCATTTAACTAAGCAGGTGGAACTTTTCTATTCCAAAATTTATTATGTATATTTATCCTAAAACCTTTCATTATAATTAATGAGATAAGTAATGTGATGTAAACTAACAATTTTCATTGTCTTTAGGTACAGTTTGAGTTCTATGGATGTACATTTTGACATAGATTGTAGCCATGTATCTGAGAAGGCATTTGTATCCGTAAGCTTGTGCTGCATTAAAAAAACACAACAAACTTAGTAACTTAAAATGACAATTATTTATTAGCTGATGATTTCTTTTTTGCTTGGCTATTTGGAGTAGGCTCAGCTTGGTGGTTCTTTTAGTTAGTATCCCTGTATTTAGCAGGCAGATCAATTAGAGACCAATTAGTTTTGGGGGTCCTCACAAACATGTCTGGCAACTGACTGGGTATGGTGGTGACTGAGCCACATGTCTCCAGCATCTAGCAGGCTAGCCTGGGCTTCTTCACATGGTGACTGGCTTCCAAAAGCAGCGAGAGAAAAGGCAAGTACCAACATGCAAATACTTTTCAAGCCTTTGGTTGTGTCGTGTTGGCTAATGTCCCTTTGGCCAAAGCAAGTCATACAACGAATTCAGATTCAATATACTCCACCTCTTGAAGGGAGGAGCTGCAAAGATTTTGTAGCCTTTTTTTTTTTTTTTGCAATCCACCATAGAGTTGAAATTAATTTAAATATATTTATAAGTAATTTTAATTCTTTTAAAATTATAGCACTATTATAAAGGCTAGAGACATTCACTGTGACCTGGACCTTTCCTTTAATAGTAGAAATAATTTTGAAGAGGAAAATAAATTTAAGGTTTAATAAGATCCCACATGGGATATGTATATTAGCTATTGTTAATAAAGGCATTTAATAGCTGTGGGCAATCAGTTTGTGCCTATTTGCAAATGTCACCTAATTGTCATTACATTTGAGCATTAATAACATCTAAAGAAATGAATAAAAGGAAGTTCAGTGACTCATTCTATTTTAGCCAACATTGTATAGAATAGGACTCTTGCTACAATTTACCTATGAAATTGGGAATTTCACTAGAAATATCTGTTTTGTTGTCACATATATGTGTGTGTAAAATGATATGTCTTTCTATATGTGTATAATCCTATACCTGTTTACACAAAACCATTGATTCTCTAGAAGGAAAATAGGTAGTGAGTATATCACCCTTCAACCTCCAATCTGCTGCTCCAACATCAATACGTAAATCTCATTATGAATTAAGCTGCCTGCATGAGAATCCATCAGATGCCTCCAAAGTGCGCTGGCTTCCAACATCTAATTACAGATTGCAGAATACTAATTTTGGTGTCAATCAATCTAAGAACCAGGGCACTGCACTAATGCTCACTGGGGGGCATTGAATATCAATTTCTCTCTCTGCCTCTTACTCCAATTCCCTGCCCCCAATCTGTCTGTATTATTTAACATTTGTGTCTATGCTGTGAATATTATTTTCTTTTTAATGTAAAGTAATCTTTTTTTACTAAAAATGTCCTTTATTTTACAATATGTTAAGATAATGTAAACTGCTTTAACTAATCCATCACTTGAAATATTTTTTTTTCTCAAACTTAGGACATTACTGAAATAAATTTAAATTTGTTCCTGTTTTTTGCACAATATAGGATTTTATTGGTCCTGCATTATTGGCTTTTATGCTGAGCTAAATCTTAAATTTTAGCACTCACTTGTCATACCTAATCTGCCTAGTAGGTTGCTAACAAACTTCCTTTTTCTTTGGTGTTAAAAAAAAACAAAACAAATAAACCTGGGTTGAAGTTTTGATTCTGCCACTACTTTTGTGAGAGTTTGAATAAATTATTTATTCTTTCTAGGCCTGTTCCTCATTTATAAAATCTTGCTAACTCTTAGGATGGTGTAAGCATGTGTTCAGTGCTCAAAAAATGCTAGTCTGCTCATTCACAATAAACATCACTCAAGCAAGTATTCCCTGCAATTAATGGCTATTCCCTCTAAGCCAAGATTTTAAACACTTTAAAAAATTTAGAGGAAATTTTGCATTTGAATAGAGATACACTGATTATAATTTCACATTTCTTAGTGACTCAGAGATATCGGGGAGAAGCAGATTAGTGTGGGAAAGCAAGATCCCAGAGTCAGACTTTGCAATGCATTCACTGTGCCATTTCCACTCATTCACTCAGTAAATATCGTGGGCTTACCATGTGTCAGGGATAGGTTACAAAACACTTGTTGATTTCATGGAGCTCACAGTCTAGAAGAGAAGGAAGCTGTTGAACAATTGTAAACAAACATTTATATTTTATTTTTTAACATTTTTATTAAGAATTAGTTTTCTTTTTATTATAAAACATTTATTATAGTATACTTTATGATTATAAATTGTGACAAGTGAGATGAGGGGAAAGAACAGGGTGTTATGAAAGAAGATAACAGAAGAGACTTAATTTCAGTTTGAGTGGTCAGGGAAGGCCTCTCTAAGGAAAGACATTTAAATAGACTAAAAGAGCTAAGCAAACCATGGGGGAGTAGCATTCTAGGCATAAGGAATTACATATGTGAAGACCCTTAATTGAAAAACCTTGATGCTTTTACAAACTAAAAGTTCGAGTTGAGCATAGTAATGGAGAGAGAGTGGTAGTGAA
>PVKH010046100.1:0-10431 GCA_004027955.1 Chaetophractus vellerosus
AGAAAGAACTTTGTCAACTTTTAGTTACATATTGAAACTAAAAGTTGACTAAGTTATATAACTGGATCCTCAGATTTAGTCTAAACAAAAACAAAAACCAACAAACAAAAACTGAATTTATTGTACACCAGAACGATTTTGTTTGCTTAAACCAGGTCATTTGTGCACAGGCACACACATACCTTCTAAGGAGGATGGCCACAATCTGGTCAAGCCTCTACAAAGTGCACCAGGAGGTGAGGGGGTGCCATCCCCGAGGTGTGAGGGAATAACTGTTACTCACTTGAAAGGACTGCCAGAGCCAAAGACCTGGCCATTAAGAGCCAGTTTCAGTTTGAACTAGGGGAGAGCCCTAGGTGGTTCTCTCTCCTGTCCATTGAGCCACTCAGCCTTGCTATGGTGAGCACATGTATCAGGTTCTGACGACTGCAACTTCAAATATACCCAGATGTCTTTCCAATCCCCCCAAAAGTGTCTTTGATAATCTTTTAAAAAGGGCCACTCTGTTTTTCTAGAAGCTAGACAGACACCCAAATCATCCCCAAATATGACACTGGGCACTAAAGAGGAATATTAAAATCTTTAATATTTTTTAAGGGAAACTTTGATTAAAGGTTTCTATTCCAGGTGCAGATATATCCCTGACAGTTTCTAAAGAATGTGTGCCCTGGAGAACTACCTTCAGTTTTTCTAAATCAGCATTTGAAGGAAAAAGTAGACTGAGTTCTGAATCCTCTTGCCAGCTCAGCAGAAATTCATAATGCTATCTGCCAGGCCCAGTTATGGGAGAGAAAACTGTTAAGCAATTCTCTGTACAAAATAGATATATTTCCACAAAACACATTTCCAGCTCCTGCTTTCAACCATTGTTGAGTAATAAAAGATAGTCACTATTGAAATCTGAAGTTTAAATAAGTCTGAGTTAAGTAAACATTCAGGGCATCATTTATGTAAGGGAAATTCTTCAGGAGAAACCCATAAAATTCAAAGGTATTAAATAGATTTATTGCCTCTGGCTTTCAACCAGAGAGAGACTATCTGCTACACATTGTGCCCAGATGCTTTATAAAGAACCTCTGTGTTGCTCGGATATCATCACTCAATCAACTCAGAATTTATGATCAGAATCCCTTTGTAGTTGATTCTTATCTAAGTGCTCCTCACTGAGAGATAGCACAGAGAAGAGGACCACTGGCGTGTGAACAGAACAATCTAGAAAAGCTTTCCCCTGCATCACCCTGACAGAATCCTAATAGTCATACATTGTTGGCAAACTCATCAGGAATTGCAAGTCTCCCAGAATTACTTAAAGTAATGGTGTTGGTGAGGTCATTAAACTTAAACTTTAAAAGCCTGGGCTTTTATATAACGTGCCATATTTTCTAACATTCTTCTGCTTACTTACCTGTGTAATGTGATAAATATATCATTCACCCAATATTTCTACAAGTTCTTAAATAAAGTAGAGGGGGAAAGTGCCAGGTAGAACTCCTGTTTCCATGAGATATTTCACATATTTTTCAGTGTGACATTTCTTTCTTGCAAAAGCTTGTCTTCCTCTTCTCTGACAATTCTATTTTTCAAATGATATGAAACTTAAATGTCAGTAAGGTAAACTCCAAAGACTGAAAAAGGCACATTTTCCTATTTTGGGGAGTATTAGCTCATTTTAATTCTACATGTCAGCCAGAGTTTCGCTGCATCTCAGAGAGAGCACATCGGCCCCACACCCCACCCTATAGCCTGTGAGAAAACACAAGCCCCGCAGGCATCAGCAAATTCCAGGAGGCTAACAGTTTTCCTGGTCACTTTCAGCTATGGATTCCTACCTCTGATGAATCATTTTTCTCCACTTGAGGTCTTAATGGAGTTTCTCTTTGTCTGTACCTAGACACTAAAGACGGAGTGTTTTGTGAAGTTATTTTACTGGCAAGCACAGAAACCTATCAGCACAATGTCAGGTAGGCTTTTGGGAATTGGTTTCCACGGAAGAGAAATGGGGTCGATCTTTTAAAGACAAACACTGCCAACTGTCTTTGCCCCATATTAAGAAATTCCCCGAGTGCTGCTGCTGACGGGCTGGCGATATCTGTGTTGTAGTTGTGTAAGGGTGGGCTGCTGGAGGTGGTTTGCTGTACATTTTGTGATTCGTCATTGGATTACGCTTCCAGGGCGATGTATGTGGCATGCCTCAATCAGTGTAATGTCTCCCAATTGTGGCTGCACTAGTGCACGCAATCTGGGGAGCCAGGGCAAGGTAACTAAGATCCCCAAAGAAACAAAGCACTGTAGCAGCAACAAGTGCAACAACAAAATCACACATTTGTTGAAGGGGTTTACATAGCAGAAATTAAAATATTAAACATTTCTTAACACCCATTCTTTTCTCAAAAGGGTGAAAATACATTCTGAAAGATTAAGGACCATCTCCTGTTAGGAGAGAGTCACAGCACTTTTCTTAGATGATTTGGAAATGTTTATTTAAGCCTTCTGTTACATTCTGAGAAGAGGGATAACAATACTGAGATGTTCTTTTGCCTGAAACCTCGGAAAGAAAAACACAGTTTAAAGGAGCTGGTGACATGATGAAGACTCTCAATAAACCTCAAAGTGTGTGTTGATTCAATATCACAGAGGTTTTTAAGTACTTCTGTTATTGGAGATGTGTCCAGGTGTCTAGGTTCTTGGTTTTGTCAAAAGAAAGAATTCAAGGATGATTCACAAATTAATTAAACAAGCAGAGGACTTATTGGGGATAAAGCAAAAGAACAGAAGTACATTTTCAGAGAGATGAAGGTGGGCATTCTCCAGGGGGAGAAATGAGAAGTTCTTCCCTAGGGTACCCTGTTTTATGGTGGTGCAAGACTCCAGGGTCTGTGCTGATAAATAAAGCCTTAAGGTGCCGGGACCTGCGGGTCTGAGTGCCAAAGGGTGTAGGGGGTGCTATCAGGTGGTGATTGGCTTCTGGCTCTTGTCCATGACCTCTGCAGGGTGTGTTGACAGGCGGTGATTAGCCTCTGGTCACTGTCCGCAAGGCCTGATGTCACTGTTCATGAGCTGTGGGGTAACCTGAAAGCTAGGTGGGTGGATGGTGGTGATGCTCCTCTCGCCCCTTCCCTCTTTGCTAGCTGCCTTCTGATAACACAGCCTTTGCGTGTGTGCTGCAAGCTGCAGGGTGTGTGTGCTTGTGAGCTGCCCCTTCCTAACTTGCCTGTGTGACTCAGCAGGCTAGTGCCAGTAAACAGGCCAATGCCCCAGGCTTATCAGGTTTTCTGTCCCCTTCATCCTCAGGTCCCTGTTCTATCCTGCCTCACTTCTTCTCACGAGGTTTTGACAATTCCATCTCTGAAAGATGCTTTAAAATTCATCTGATTAAATATGACTTGTGAACATCTAAATGTATGTTTGCATGAAGAGGTAAGCCATGCCTTTATTATAAAATTCAGTATTTTATAAAGATTCCACATACAAGCACATACACACATACACATAAACACATACATGAAATAGACTTCTCTAGTGTATGTATTAATCTCCATTTACTCTACTCTTTAGAAACGTAGCAAATGAATAATGTTAAGAATTCCTTAAGTCCATGTCCATTGAATGCTAAGAAGGAAAGCTTTCTGTATCCTATGACAGGATTGTTATTGTTTTACTTACGCCATTGAAATACAAAAAAGAATCATTTTGCACATTTGGGCTATCAGTTAGCATGGTCACACTGCGTGAGCCTTTCTTTTATATTCTCTCTCCTCTGGATATATTTACAGAGAAACATACCTAAACTAGGAATATTTGTTACTGGATAGACTGCTCAGAAACACTATCTTATTTTGAAAGTAAATCATTTGAAGAAAGTCACACATCCCACTTAGCAGGTTAAATCCTTTGGCAACAATTCCTTTAGCAACATGAGCCATAATATACTGCATGTTGATATGATGCCAATTATTTACATCTTCATTGTGTTATTCAAGCTTGCAAATCTATATAAAAGAGCAAAGTTTAGGATGGCCTGACATAAATCTGTATTGCCAGTATTCAAGTAAGGGCAACATATTTCATATCTATTATCAATCGGTAGATTTTCCAGGAAGTTTAATATCAAATTCCATTCTCCATATCCTATTCGAAAGTACCAGTTTGTTTGCTCTCATGTGGATTTTTAACTTGTATATATTCATTCTTTTCAAACACAGTTATATAAAAACTTTACAAATCCTAATGGGATTCTTGGACATAAGCAAAATAATTTTCACTATAAATTTATTCTGAAAGTTTTCAAGCTTCAACCCCCAATATGAAATCCATTATATTACCATGGGTTTCTTTTATACATATTTGTAGACTAGATCCTGGATGCTACCATGGAAGACAAGAAACAGTAGATTTCGTTCAGCTACACTAGTCTTTCTTCAATACTTTATTATTAGGGGCCGGCTGTAGCCCAAATCATGGGATGCCGGTTTACCACATAGGAGGCCCCGGGTTCGGTTCCCGGGGCCTCCTCGAGCAGGCAGACCGCCTTGAGAAGGCAAGCTGCCATGGGCAGAACAAGCTGCTGTGGGCAGGGAAAGCCACCACGAGCAGGCAGGCCACCGTGGGGTGAGCTGACTCGGCGGGTCGCCGTAGCGGGGGGAGACAAGCAGACACAGAGGAACACAAAGATGAACACAGCAGGAGTGGGCAGAAAGTGGGGATATGTAATGAATAAAAAAATAAATCTTAAAAAAAATACTTTCTTATTAGACATCATTCTGACCTATATAAGATATAATCTCTCCTTGGAGAAATCACTCTCTAGTGGGCATGACTTTCAATGTACTATAATATATTCTGAAATTTAGCAAAAATGTTAATATGTTTATGCTTTCCAAATAATTCAAAACATTACTGCAAGTGTACTATCCTAGGAATAACCAACACATCCATTTTTATTATATTTATAACATACTCATAGAAACAAATACTGAAGAAAATTTTGGTTTCTTGTTTGACTGTCTTTTAAATAAGCTTACTTAATGTTGGTTTATTACAACCTACTCAGTGGGCACTGAGTATTTATTGCATTAGTAGAAGTAGAAGATATGAATTGAATGAAATGTTATCCATTCATCTATAATGAATTCATAGAGTCATTCTCAATGTAATGTATTCCCATTGAAATGAATAGGTCTATTAATTTCATTGAGCCTTTTATAGATATTAGGTTTGGAAAAGAATCTGAGCTACTTGGCCAGTACATGGCGCCTCTAGGTTTATCAGTAAGGACTTTTATTGGAAATTTGATTTTCCTCTTTAATCCCTAATTATCTCATTTTTGCATTTAAGATGTTATATTTGGAAGACAATTTTGTGTTTTGGATTATTGATTCTGGGTAGTATTCATTATTTCTCTCTTATTTGCATTTTTTTTAACTAAACCTGTAATAGAGTTAATTTTCCTTTTAGGACAATAAAGAAATTAACAGTAGTTAATAAAATAATCTATTAAAAATGTGTAGAATACAATTTCCTTTTTAATAAATATTATTATATCTATAATACTCTTTTAATGTTACTAAAACTATTTGAAATGCAACTGAATCTTTCTTAGAAAAATCATAAAATATTTCAGGATTTTATAATATGTCAAGTTCATTATCGTTAATATTTTATAATGGATGCATGAAAATGCCAATTTCAACTTGATTAACTGGGATAACGGTGTGGACAAGGTCATAGATAAGCCAAAATCAAAATAAAACTAATCATAACATTGTACAAAATTATTTCAATGTAAGTTTATTTTATTAAATAAGTACTCAGTACTTAGGAACACATTTATCATTTGATGGATTTTCACATGTAATTGTGGGTTTCTGATGCTATTATTAAAATCTTTGTCCACCATGGCAACTTGTTCTGATTCTTGGGTGAAAGCTCTCAGAGATGGTGAGATTAAGACTTGACAGTAACCCCTTCCCTATGAAATGCCCAAAGGAGACAATGATCACTTAATATTGAATGGGTTAGAACCCAGTTCACAGCTTTCTGAAAAACTGAGTGTGATCATAAGGTTTAAACTGAACCTTTTTCAAAAATGAGACCAGTTCCCACCCCAGCCCAAACTAGCCCCTTTGCCTCCCCAAATGAAAAAGCAAGTGAAAGGAAGAAAAGAGAACACATGAACATGGTGGCCCAGTTTGCTCGGATATAAGTGGGAAAGAAGCTAAAGAGAGAGGAAGCAAATTGACCTGGGTTGGCCTTACTATCATTCCATTCTCATAAATGGAAGGAAGTGGTAAAGAGCACCATTCATGTGTGTCTCTATCTCTGCCCAGAGTCAACTTGAGCTAATTAATGCCACAGAATCAGAGTCAATCAAACTCAGTCTCTTAGGAGGGATATAAAGAGAAAGACAGAACTAACAGGTAGTAAGATTTTCTTCTCACTTACATGAATAAAAAATAAAGTTAAAACTAAATGTGGAACACAAGCACAATGTTTTAACTATCTTGACCATCAATGACCAAAATGTTAGTTTGTTCAAATATCATTTGCTGTACATATAATTTTACAGTGAGTTTTTCTTTTTCTTTTTCTTTATTTTCTTCAGTGTTATTTTCTTCAGTGTCATTCCAATGTTTTCTGGCTTTCAGTTATTCTGATGAGAAGTTTGCTATCACTTTTGTATCACATTTTTTTTCAGTAGAATACAGGTATTTCTCTGGTTGCTTTCAAGATTATCTCTTCATTTTTTTGTTTTCAGAAATATAACTATGATGTGCCTAGGTTTGGGTTTTGGGCATTATTCTACTTGAGATTTACTGAACTTCTTGAATTATGCTCTTCATCAAATTTCAAACATGAGATATCTTGGATTTCTTTTTTGCCCTGTTTTTTCTTTTCTATGTTTACTCCTGATAGTATCTACAGGTCACTTATGCTTTGACAATATTTTCCATTACATTTTCCATCATTTTTGTGAATTTCTATTAAACTGTGTTTAAATTGCTCTTCCCTATGCAGTTAAATCACGCAATAAATATTTAGTTTCAAATATTGTATTTCCATTCCAAATTTTCAGCTGAAGTTTCTCTTAGAGTTTTTATTCCTCTGCTGAAATTTTGCATTTCTTTATTTATGATATTTTTGTTTCTTGAAAATTATTTAAAATTTTTAAGAATTGGCTAGTTTCTTCTTGAAAGAAAATGCAAAATCTCTTCATGTATGGCAGGTCTGCTGTTCCATCTGCCTGCACCCAGATCAGGCAACAGTTCTCAGGTTTGGAAGCTCCCACAGATTGCCTATAAAATACTAGTCCTCAGGAATTTAGTTCAACACAGATTCCTTGATTCAGAATTTTTATAGTTTCATAGAAAAGCAAAATATCTTTTTTTGCCTACTTTATCCATTTCCTTTCTTATTGTTACTGTAGAAGTGTAGGTCTTGCACACTCTCTCTACAACCTAACTGGAAGTAACCCCCTCTCCCATTTCTCTTTGAAATGACTAATGCTAAAATAGGGTTTTAAAAATCTCAATAATAAATACTAGGGAAAGGTAACATTATAACTTCCCAAACTTTAAGGAGTCCTTTAAAATATTTTAAATAGGTGAGTGATATGTCACTTTGATGTTTCAGATATATGGTTTTGGTGACTCTACAAATATAAGCAATCATTTCCTTAAGAAAAAAGTAGAATAAATCCAGTATACATGCATGCTTTCCCCTCCTATGGATAGAAATTGGCTGGAAATAGGACCATAAAATTATACAGTTATGACTGGAGATGGTGAAAACACATGTGATTTCTAACAAAAGCTCCTTCTTAAAGCTCTCTGAGCGTTGCTTCCATGGCAGCTTTTCCCGCAGGTAGCAGTGCCCTGAGTAGAGTGCTTACGAAGCCCTAGAAAATTACTGGCTACTACAACAGCTATGGGAAAGAAAATCTGGCACAGATGCTCAGTTTTCATTTATTTGACGTTGTCACAATATTGTTATGCTATTATGATATTAGGCCAGACAAATGAGAAAAACCAGATTCAAGACTGAGAATAATCAGTCTGTATGACTTGGAATTAGATTCAGATGCAAACAACAGAAAACCTAAAAACAATAGTGGCTTTAAACAAGTTAAAAATTGAATGGATGAATTGGCTTCAGTGTTGTATAGTATTACTAAAGATCTCAGTTCCACTGTCTACTGCATGGTTTCCATCCTCAAAGCACCTCATGATTCAAGAGGACTATGGTGGCTCTAGCATCATATCATGCCGCAAGCAAGAAGACAAAGGAAAGGCAGACAGGTACAAAACCCAGTTAGGTTAGCTCTCTTTAGTAACATCCTGCCTTACACACGACAGTGGCCAAAATAAGTTACATAATCACTCGCTGATGAAAAGGAGAGTTGGGAAGCAGAAACTTTTTCTTCTAGAGGACCATTGTTCCCACCTAAAAATCAGGGTACCTTTATTAAGGAAGAAAGTGAAATGCTTTTTATAACAGGTAACTAGCAGTTTCTTACAGTCCTCTCACAAGATGCCTGGGGAAAGACTGAACAGTAATAAATGAAAGTCAGATAAACACTTTATAAATATCTCTCCTTTTGTCAGATATAGTAATTCAGAAAATGTTAATAAACTATTCTTTACCATATTAATCCTTTTTAAGCGAATAAGGTCTTTGTCAGTCAGGAGACACAAAATGCACAGTAATTTGAACATGAAATTTTAATATACAGGGGATTGGAGTAACAAGGTATTGGCTACTAAGAAGTAAATAGAAGACTTCCAGGAAGATGGAATCCAAGCAGGTAGGCAGGACTCAACTCTTTCACAAAAACACTGGAGGAAAGGCAAAAAGCTACCCAAGCGGGCTGCTTTGGGAATTGGCAGACCAGGAGAGTGCTGCACATCATCCAGGAAGGAGAGGGACAGAGAGACAAAGAGACAGAAGGAAAGCCGTGAGTTATTCACCCCTGTGGCTGGGAACAGCACATATACCCTAACCTCAAGCCGAAAAGCCTCGGTAAAACCCCTGCTCACTGTAGCCAACTGAGTGGGAGAAAACATTCTCCCTGGGAGAAAGAGGGGTCTGGTGGGGGGCACAGAGTGGCTTCTCTTCAGTGAGTTTGGCCAGCTAAGCCTCCTTTGAACCTCAAAAAAGACCCCAGCCAGCATTGAAGCTGCTCCAGGGAGAGGATAGCGGAGAGCGGGGATCTGATCAGGCAGGCTGTCACACCCAAATGCCCTGGGAGAGAGAACTAGGTCAGTGAGGAGGTAGGCAAAGACAGGCACCTAACCAGCCCAGGAGAGAAGGAAGCCCAACTTGCCTGAGGGAAAGGGGGCAGGAGAGCCAGACCAGGTTTCAGAAGCCTACCTAACCTGTTTAGGGGGTATAACCAGTGTAGAAATGCCTGCCTCACATATACTAGGTCCAGCATTTGATTCCAAAAGGGATCCAGAGAGTCATCTACCTGTTGTCAGGCAACCAGTCAGCACCTCATGACAGGGGATTTAAAGACTGAGATTTCTTTTGTTTTAGGTTTTTCATTCTGCTATTTTTTATTTTTTATCACTTTATCTCATTTTATCTTTTTTATTCTTTAATATATTTCCTAATACCAGGTGTAATGGTTTCAGAGTTTTATTTAATCGTGAATTCCAAAAATACAGATTGGATTCTTGTAAACTAATCTGTTCATCTGGGCATGATTAAGTTATGAGTAGGGCATTAACTGCCACGTCAGTGAGATGTTGAGCCCCATCCCTCGGTGGGGGTGGTCTCAAGTATAAAAGGCTAGACAAGAGGCAGCAAAGCAAGCAGATTGAGAAAAGCAGATTGAGAGAAGCAGATTGAGAGCAGAGATTTGGAGAAGCAGATTTGAGAAGCAGTTCTGATGCTGGAGTGAGCCGTTCGCCCGATAGTCTACAGCTGCCTTATGCAGAGACGCAAAGCATAGAAAGCCTCATGGTCTACAGCTGAACTTGTGAAGGAAACAGAAGCTAAGCCCGGAGAGAAACGCAGCCCCGGGAACAAAGGAATCCAGAAGCCTGAACCCTGGAGACGTCGGCAGCCATCTTGCTCCAACACGTGGACTTTGGCACGCCTGTGGCTGACCAAAACACCAGGTAACTTACCTGTGGAGGGCAGGCTGTTGGGTGATTGATTGATGAGCACCAGCAAACTGAGACCGTTCCTAGGGGCCTAAGAGAGAAGCTTTTTTTCCTGTTTGTTTATTTTATGTTTTTGTTGTCTTTTCTCTTTCTTTGTTTCCTTTTTTCTTTTCCTTATTTTTTCTCCTTAGTTTCTTTATTTCTTTTCTTTCTTTCATTTTTCCTTCTTCTGTTGCTTTTCTTTCATTCCACCTTTTTTTATTTGGTCTTCATTTAAAAAAAATTTTTTTTTAATTTTTCTCATCTTTCCAGTTTTTAAATTTTATGC
>PVKH010046101.1:0-10432 GCA_004027955.1 Chaetophractus vellerosus
CACCAATCTCTACAAAGGTAAAGATAACCTTGCTGCATTGCCGATTAAAGGGAAGGGCAGCCTGCGTCAAGGTTTGTGTCTCTTGGGTTCCAAGGGTATTGGCCACTCTTACCTGGACCCAGGCTGCGGGAGTGTTTTCACATCCACCCACTTCATCCCGAATACCTTGCAATTTGTGAATCCTGGTGGTGGTCTAGTTATTCTCAACTGGGGATAGTTTTTACTCCCTCCACCTCCCCCACGTCTCCCTTCCCGGATATTTGGCACTATTGGCGGATGTTTTTGGTTGTCACAACTTAAAGGATAAGCTGCTGTTGGTTTCTAGTGCCCAGGAATGCTGTTAATAGGCAGTGCACAAGACGGTCCCCGGCAACAAAGAATTACCCAGCCCCAAAATGTCAGTAGTGCCGAAGATAGGCCCTGACCTGGAAGACCATGGGGTATTGTGCATCTGTTCACCAAGGGGTGAGCAGTTGACAGTTTTGTGCCACGGAGAGAGGTGTCAGCACCTCATCAAGGTTCTTAAGTTAGGTAGCTTAAGATATGATAGCTTTATAGCATTTAAGTGCTTTGGAAACTGGCTAGTTTGGAATAATGTGTGCATATTAACATACTGCTCTTATCTAGCAATTTCATCGAATGTTTTCCTTTAAAACAGCCTTAATATTTGGTTATAAATTGTTGGTAGGAAATCTGTTATCAGAGTTTGCATTGATAGATTTGTATTTAAGCACTTGTGGAGTGCCTTTCTGGAGTTAATTTTTCCCCTTCTGTGATGACTTGAGGATATGTAAGTAAACATTCTTGTCCATTGTGCTCTCAGTAACAACAGTGGTTTTGATTTTTGTGCCTTACTGGGCTTGAAGATTTGCAAGTTTTGGTTTGATTTTTGGTGTGGTTTCTATGGAAAAAGGATTTGAATTTGACATTTAATCTTAGTAAAAATGTAATTAAGTCAAATAATTTCTAACTCTTAAAAAGCTTCTAATAGTAATGGAATTTTGTGCATTTCAAAAATATCAAAATAGATTGAAATAGGGTATTGAGAGTCTGCTTGATTCTCAGATTCTTATTTTTGCATAAGAATATGTAAATGATGGCAACATTCTGTAGGCAAAATATCCCTTGTAGAGATTTCTTGAAAAAACTTCAGTTCTTAGGACAGTAATTTGAGAATTGTAAGCTGAAAGTGATGAACATGAATATTAATTTTAGGGAATGAGGAACTAATAGTCCATGCCTTACTGAGAAAAGGGAAATGTAATTAAATGGTGTTTCAGTGATTAGATTTGATTTTATGTGGCTGAATTTCTTGAATTTCGACCACTGAGTAAATTGCTTTGACATCTAGCTTTGTTTGATGGTCCTTAGCATTTTCTTTGGAATTGTTCTTGGCTTTGTCCAGAAAAGGAATTTTGAAATGATACTTAAGACATTCAGTTATTTTTTCAAAGCCAGGTTCCTTGAAAGTATAATTTACATACATAGAAATCACCTTTGTAAGGCGTCTAGTTTGATTGTGACAACATTCTATTAAGATACAGTCTAGCCCCTCCTACTGCCCCTTTGTAGTCATTCTTCTGACTCCAGCCCTTGGCAACCACTGATCTGATTTCTTTATATATGGGTTTCCCTTTTCCATAATGTCATATGTAAGGAGAATCTTAAGGTATGTAGCCTTTTGTGTCTGGCTTTTTCCAATTGGCATAATGCTTTTGAGATATCATTGTTAAATTCACACTGCAGGTATTAGTAGTCAGTATCTCTTTTATTTTTGAGTAGTGTTCCATTGAATGGCAGTAAACGGTTTATCTATGCACTTGTTGGAATTACTTTTTGTCTAAAGGGAGAATGCAACACATTTTTAGTGCCTCCCTGTATTCTGTACAAACATGAATGTCCTCTGGCTGTTCTGTTATTTATTTAAACGTTAAAAAAAAAAAAAACAAATCTCTGCTACTGTTGTGCACTGGTAGAATTTTTTCCCTTAGGACTAAAATGGGCCGTTTTTTTAGTGCTAACTCTGTATAAGAAGTAGGGCTCTGGAATTGAACTCTGAAATAATCCCTAAATTGAGTACTTCATTTGAAAATGCTTTATATTTTACTAGTTTTCTTCTTTGTTCAGAAACAAAGACCTTTCTAAAAGTAAGTATCAGGTATGGTTATTAGATATTGCAAATGCTGAGTTGTTAGTCTGAACTGGATCTATTTTGTATTCTAGTTCTGTAAAAGAAAATATCTCCTTTTACCCCACATGATGTTTGCTGGAACTCAGTAGTGTGGCAACATTTTATTCTTACCTGACTCAAGCAGAGTGTGATAAGGCTTTGAATAAAGGTCCTCACTCTTCCTTCTTTTCAGGGTGTGGTCTTCAGTGAAGGATAAAGTTGTAGGAATAATTGGTTACCTTAAATAGAATCAATAAAGTGAGCAAGGTAGTGTCACATGTACATGCACCATTAAGTAGCAGTAAACTGAGAATTGTTCACAGTTCTGTTTAAATGTAATTTAGAGTGGGGGGGTTATTTTGGGGGGTTCCTGTAAGTGGGCAGAATTCCCGTGTCTTGTGTAAGTAATAAAGATCTACCTGGCAAACTAAAAATGGCTCATCTTGTAGGCTGGGGAGTGTTTGGCACTTACCCAGCTCTTCCTAAAATGAGCATTCTAAAAGGTCAGAATGAGGTACATACCTAGCAGAGGGGCCCATTTTGATTGCTGGTGGGCTTCTGGTTGAATATTGTGTTGGTTGGTTTAATTGGAATGTGACTGGAAGGCTTTGGAGAAGAGTGAGTTGGAGAGTATACCCAATCTCCCATGTTGTTGAAGGACAGACTTCAACAACATGGGATCCATGGTTCCTTCTACTCTAGATAGTGTGGTCAGACTTTGGAATACTTTTGTGGCAAGGAGTAGAAAAATCCTTGTTTCTACCTCAGTCTGGTAACTGAAGAGGGTGATGTTTGTTGAGTATGCAGTGGTGTTCTCTCCCTGGCTTAGGATATTTTTGGTATCTGTAACTAAAGAGAATGAGAAATTAATGAGGTTGTGTTAATCTAGTTTGGGTTAATGCTTACCTGGGAAATACTTGGCCAAGCCTACTTGTATTTTCTTCTTAAATCTATCCTCCACCGCCAGTTTACTTGGGTGACCAGTTACCTAATTCTGAATTCCTTCAACTGCCTGGGACTACTTGCTCTGTAGAAAGGCTGAAGAACTGGTTGTTGGCCTCTGGGGGAAGGCCTTCCTCGTATCCCCAGCTGGTCAGTTCTAGACTGAAGCCAATGCTTGATAGTCACTTTTCATCTCTCCTCTGATTGTTCCTTCTCAGCTTTTTCAGAGGTTTCTTTTCTTGTTTGATTATTGTTCTATGCTAAGCTCCACTTACCTTCACGTTGTAAAACTGCCTCTGAAGCTGGGGGCTAGCAGAGGGCTAGTGTAATGATGATTAAGAGTCGTGGAATCTATGGCAGGATCCTCTGAGTTCCAATCTTGGCTCTGTCACTTGTATAGTGACAAGACTTGTGCATAGAGCAAGGTATTTAACCTATTGAACTCCTTGTTTTTTGCAAATGATATAAATGGGATAACACCCCCAAACTATAGTATAAATTCAGTGTCTGGCATGTGTGAGTGAGTGTTCAGTGTTGCTTGGGGGGGGTGGTGAAATTCTGTTCACGTGTTTCTGGCTAAGGTTAGTGCTTAAGATGAAGGGAAGTAATTCTAGTTTACTTTTTGGCAAAAAGAAAAATTTTTTTTTCTTTTGTTGGAATAAGCTCTGTGGTGTGTACTTTCCCTTCTTCCTCATCCTTTTTGCCTGAAAAGGGGGTAAATGTAATTAGAGTTGACAGGTAGCAGATCGTATGGTGTCCTTTAAGCCCTACTTTTTAGACATCTTGATGCTAAATCTTCTGTATAATATGTTGTCTCAAATTAGTGTGGCCAATTTTGCACATAGAGGTAAACTGAAAGTAAGCTAAACAAAATTTAGGTGACTACTTTGTAAAGTATATTCTACCTGGACACTAGGTAGAGGATATTGGAATTTTTGCTTCTTATAATTTGATGTTCCGTTGCTGTTTTGTGACTCCTTGCTACAAAAAAACTTTGAGTTTTGAGTCTAATTAGTGTGGCTTACAATTAGAAACTCAAATTTTATTCTTCAGTTTATTACATTAGAAGGAGCAGTAGCATCAGTCATTCCTAATGTATCTAGATTGTTGATTCAGTCTGTAAATTTTTATAGAAGGCAATCATTTTCCTATGTATAACTTTTCTGTAAAAGTATGTTTACTGCAAATTCAGAAAACGTAAGTCAGGCTGGCTTCAGTGATAGGTACGTGTATTGGCTTGTCTCTGGCTCAAAGGCCTCTGGTAGCTCAGGCTGGGAATGACTTGATTCAGTGGCTCAGGCTCTCTGGCTCTGCATTTCTCTGCCAAGTATAGGCGTGTGTATATACGTGTGTGTGTGTTTTCAGTCTAGTTTCATTATGTTGGCAAGATGGCTTGTAGCTCACATTTGAGGGTCACTTGCTGAAGCTTAGAAGAACTCAGAAGCTTCTTTCCCTAGAGGATACCAGTTATAATTTTTTTGGCCTAGAGTTGGAGCACATGCTTACCCAGAACTAATACCTAGTCAGGTTATGGGGTTATGCCTGTTAGTTTAGGACTAAGCCACATTTTCCACCCCTTGAACAGATGTGGAGAAAGCTTCCCCCCAGAGCATGTGGTTGGTTTTCTGAACAAAAACTTGTACATTGAGGATGGGGGATGAGTGGGGGCAGGGATAGATGCTCCATGCAGGTTGCAAAGAATGGTTACTATGATTCTTCCCTGGTTCTTGGCCACTGTTTTGTGTTAGAGGAAGATTAAGTAAATATGTAAGAAGGTAAGAAGTATGGGAATACACAGGAGTTTTCTCAAAACTATTGGGAAACAGTTTTATTTTGGCTTTGACTCAGATCTTTGTTTCTTATGACTTATATGTAGTATTCTTTTCCTGTGGCAGACTGATTGATTAGTGCAACTTTAATTCTCCAGTTAGAATATTTTGTCCTTAGTACTCCTTAGAAGTGTTGATTTGGTCTTGCAATGTGCTCTTATGGTTTGTATATCCTCTTACGAGAATGGGAGATGGCTTCTCTATTGTTGAGGAAGAAATAGCTTGTAGAAGAAATTCTGTCACTTACCCAGCTATTGGGCAGCTTTCTTTGAGCCTTCCCTACTTGTTTAACTCACAAGGAGGTTTGTATCAAAAACAAACAGAAGATTGCAAAATGTGATTAGTTTTGTGTGTGTCATGTAAGAAAGTTCATTTGTTCAATCCAGAAATGAGTATGATTCCCCCTGGTGGTGGGAGGAGTTTCAACAGTGGTTTTCTGATGAGTCTTTGGATTTCTAAAATCTCCTGAATTCAAGTTGAGTTGCTTATATAAAAACATTTATTTATTTATTTATTTTTTAAAAAGATTTATTTATTTTATTACATATCTCCCCTTCCCCCCCGCTGCGGCGACGCGCCGAGACTGGTCACTGCGCAGGCGCGGCTTTCCCCGCTTGTGGGCGGCTTCTGCTTACATTCGCGGGTGGCTGGCTATGCTCCATTCGCGGGCTACCTGCCCTGCCCGTGGCGGCTTTTGCCCTGTCCATGGCAGTTTTTTGCCCTGCCCACGGCGGCTCCGGCCCACCCATGGCGGCTTGCCATTCTCAAGGCGGTCTGCCCGCTAGGAGAGGTCCCCGGGGACTGAACCCGGGGCCTCCCATGTGGTATGCTGGTGCCCTATCCACTGGGCTATCGAGCCGGCCCCTATATAAAAACATTAAAAAAAAATATGAAACATGGGATGTCTGCTGTGATTATTTTGTGAATCAGTTTTTTTTTTAAAATAAGGAAATGAATGTGCTTGTGATAAAAGGTTAGATTGACATTTTGATGCCCTTAGGGTTTGCCTAACCTTCAAGTTATGGCCCTTGTCCAAGTGGCTTTGACTTCAGTAAAATAGTGCTGGATGCAGGACTGTCCCAAAGTTTCTGGGCCCTGTTTTTCTGGGCCAGGGGCCCGAAGTTCATACTTACAGAATTGGGTGTCTACTTGTTAGGGTCTAGGTATGTTCAAAGCAGTCTGGTCTGAGAGCCTTCAGAAGGTGATCCTTTGGGGGAATAATTTTTCTGGAAGCTAAATTATCCTGGAATTGCATTAAAATGTAGTGGCTTTGCCCTGCCTGCGGCGGCTTGCCTTCTCAAGGTGGCCTGCCCGCTCGAGGAGGCCCTGGGAACCGAACCCAGGGCCTCCTATGTGGTAAACCGGCGCCCTACCAACTGGGCTACAGCCGGCCCCCGCATAATTTTTTAAAAGAGATTCACAACGTACATAACAGTCCTCCAGTTAAACCAGACCAGTAGTGTGTTGTTGTAATCTGTAATTAAAGGCATCAGCCCTTTGCAGATACGGTTGTTGGTACTGGTCTGCCTTGTGTCCTCAATCAGAATAAAATTGTTGCTAAGCTTTTCCCAGGTTTGCAATTTTTTTTTTTTAAAACCACCTCATGTGGCCCCTTCCTTTTGATTCTTAGAGTTTTGTATTAAATTTAGCTTATTTTCTGCCTGCTTCATCTTACTTTGAACTATCCAAATTTGCTTCATATTTATTTTTCTTTTTATCCCTTTTGTGCTTCCAGCTTTTTCCCTTTATACTTTATTTCCATTTGGTTCTTGAAAAATAAAATTTCCTCAGTCATTCTGTTTGAAGAGAGAAACTTCTCCAGTTAAGACCTTGACTAGAATAATTCTATTAGATAGGGCAGGTTTGTAGAAATGTAGTTGCTTCTAGGTTTTAGGTTTCTTTTCACTTTATAATGGGATGGGCTTAGTGACTTCTGATATGATTTCTCTCAAAATGCTTCTAGCTCTTTCAGAATCTTGCAGGGTCTAGATACAGCTTTACAGCGTCACCTTCCATCCCACTATTTCCAAGCCTTGTATTCCACCCCTTGAACAGAGCCATGGAAAGGTGCTTGTAGTTCTCTTAAATGCTTATTTACCTTTAAAATGGAGTTCATGCCCCTTGCTTTATTTATGATTATATGGGAAATCGGAAGACATGGATTCACGTTGTGATCTGGCTATTCTTGTAGTGAGACACTAGAGAAACTACCTTACTCCTGAGCTGCTTTCAAATTCATAAAATTAGAATAATCTACTTTCTCAAAGTTGTGATGGGATTTAAATGAGAAGATAGGAATGTTCTCTATGCATGGCATATCACAGGTTCTCACATTATGCTAAATTTGCATCCTGGATTTTTAAAATTTTATTTTAAAGTCTACTTAAGAGAAAACACATGTTCCTCTTAATTTGTTCCAGTTTTTTTGTTAATCTTCAGAGATAAAGACTGATCATCAGCTAAGGAGTAGGTGTTATAAAGTTCTGCTTGTGCTGCCCTCGTGCCTGCTTTTTTTCCTTTTCCTTTCCTGCTTCCTTTAATCTGCACATTATCATTTTGGGATCCTCTGATGTCTGTTGTCTTTTTTTTTTTTTTTTCCTGGCTCACAGCTCTTCATTGTTTGACTATTCCTCTTCCTTTCAAAGACTGCTCTAGGTGTAGCAGACGAGGAATTAACAAAAAAACATATGAAAGCCAGGAAAAGTAATAGAGAAATGGTTCCTTCTATTAGACAAGGATTGTTGTTTTTTGCGCAAGGGTCCAGGGATACAGGAACCTTGTCTTCTTTACAGTTACTAAAGATAAACCGGTGATTGGCTGCTATTTTTCAATGAGATAAAACCTAAGACAGGGATCATTTTACTGAAAATGTAGAATTAGTACATATAAGGGACAGTTGTGAAGACTGGGAGACCATTCTGGAAGATTTGAAGGCAGAGTGTTGTGGAAATGGTTGTAAATCACTGAAAGCTGTTGGGAATGAAGCAGAATGAAAAAAATATCTGGGGAGATGAATGACACTTTCTCTGTATTCTGCTGTTTGGTGTTGGTGTTCAGTAGTAAATAAGAATTGATTTTTCTTCTTCTGAAATGTTTGTTGTGCCGAAAGTCTGTTCCCAGTTTTTGGTACTGATCCTGTCAGTAGGAGTGTACCTGAAATGACAGGGTAAATTGGGAAGGTGTGGCCTGAGTGATCTGCAGTATTTATTCCTGTATTGAGTAATATAATCCTTCTGCTTAGCCTGTGTCATGCTTTTCTGAAGGAGAGCATTGTAGCTTAGTGGTTAAGAGGCATCTCTTCTATATGCTGTAACTTGGGGCAGAGTTACTCTTAATACCTTAGATTCCTTCCTTTGCAATAAGGGGACAATAGGATCAAGGTAGCCAGAGTACTTTCTTTAGTCTTGCATTGATGCTAAGTATAGTACCAAGAAACACTTAATAATTTTGCTATTATTACTGTTAAGTAAACCAAGATTTATTTCTTATTAAACAAAAAATCCTGAATTTTTGTATAATTTAGGAATTCCTTTTATATTTTACTTATGCTCTTTTTATTAAGTATAGCAAGTTATTTTAGAAAATAGCATTTAAAAAATGGTAGTTTGGCCAAAGATGAGTGGTCCCTCTGTTTTTGTTTCAAAGAGATTGCTTTTGAAAGAACAGGGCAGAAGCTCTAGAGCAGGAGTTCTTAACCAGGGGTCCGTGAGCTTGAATTGAAATTCATAAAAACACTATTCTTGGCAACGTGTTGGTGCAGGTGTGATATATTTATTAAATAATATACAGTATAGTGTGGACTTAGTAAGTGGTCCGTGGAATAAAAAAGGTTAAGAACCCCTGCTCTAGAGCTGTGTGATGTGTAAACTCTGAATTTAGACCGTTTAGATTCAACAAAATGTTTTTGGCATGACTGAAATACATTTCAGTTTAATAGGTTACTGAAAGGTTTAAAGAACCTGCTACTCCATCGTGATAAATGGTAGTTTGCTTTGATTAACTTTTGCAAGATGGTTTTCTTTAGAAGGGATTACAGTATGGCTCTCTACTGATCATCATGCATCTTTTTTTCTTTTTCTTTAACAGAAAGTGTGGATACCCATCAGCGAAGTTTTGATATTGGAATTCAGATTGGCTATCAGCGACGCAATAAGGATGTGTTGGCTTGGGTTAAAAAACGCAGAAGAACTATACGTAGAGAAGATTTGATCAGCTTCCTGTGTGGAAAAGTTCCTCCTCCACGAAACTCTAGAGCTCCCCCAAGACTGACTGTAGTGTCCCCTAACCGAGCTACTTCAACGGAAACTAGCTCATCTGTAGAGACTGATTTGCAACCCTTCCGGGAAGCCATAGCTCTGCATGGTAAAGCCGTTTAAACATATTTCTTTGGAAAAAGGGTTAAGAGTGTGCTGTGGACCCATTTTCACGTTTAGAGTTAGGTCCAGATACATTGTCTGTTTTTTTGTCCATTATAGTGAACACTTGGCTCTAGAAATGTTTGAGTAGAATGTAAGCTAAGAACTTAAATGGGCAAATTTTGGACTGTCACCTAGCCCGTCCTAAGCACTATGTTTTTAAGAAAGTTAGTTTGAGCTTATTGGTGTTACACTAACAGAAACTTTCTGCAACACTGATTAGAATTTATTGCTTTACATTTATATATTGTACATGTTTCCTTATTCATTTCTGAGTTAAAGAGGACATTCTTCTGTCTTAAGAATTCTGTTACATTTATAATTGTTTGGAGATCCTGGTTGGTGACCAGGCAAGTAAGAATTGGGTTTGTTCTCATGGGAAGTCCCTTGAGGCCCTTAGTGATCAAATATGCCTGTTGAGGGTGAGCGTTGATGATCTCAGTAGGCTTGCATAGAGGTAAGCAGAATCTTTATGCCTATTGCCTTATGCCTAGTGTCACTTAGGTCTCTTTTGCATTGGTACTTAAGACTATCAGAGGTGCAGTCAGTGGGCAGGTCCATCATCACCTTCTCAGGCCAGACCTGTCATCAAAAGGCATTCTCGGCCAAGGGATTTGAGTGTGAACTGGAGAAGCCTGGGGAATGTAGTCAGTGATCAGTCTGTTGTTGCTTGTTCTCTAATACAGACTTCCAAAGAGGACTGGGAGTGTTACCTTCTGTACGACAACTTTCAAACTGAGGGAAACATAATAAAACAATAGTGAAATAAGACTTGGTTGAAACCAAGATGAAAACATGGATTGAGCAAGTGACTAACCAGATAGAAGCAATCAGTGAATTAGATCTGAGTCCTGTTAAAACAAAGTTGACATTTGTGGGTCATAGTGTAGGTCTTCTAAAACAAAATATCCTGGTTATCAAAGTAGTGGGGTATATACAGAGGGCTTCTAGATTATTAAAGCTTTACTGCTTATAAAGGTTCTTACTCTCTTTGGCAAAACTTGATTCCTCTAAAGCCCCAATCAGAACATGGGCTTGGGAAAAGTAGTTTTTTTTTCCTGATGTGTGGCAATTTT
>PVKH010046102.1:0-10431 GCA_004027955.1 Chaetophractus vellerosus
AAATATATCCCAACTACAGAAAAAAATTTTCAGACAGGCCTCAAGATAATCTTATTGTGGAAAAGTGATGGCAATGACATAAAAGCAAGTGAAAGTAGAAAGATCTCTGTGTATACGTAACAATTTTGCATTTTTGTCTTCCAGGAGACGGAGCTGTTAGACCTCAGCCTTGTCAAGGATGCCAGATGTGGGAAACATGCCAAAGCTCCCAAGGTAGGGGGTCGAGCTCTGTGCACGCACCAGAGGCTGCACCCAGTACTGAGCTGCGTCTTGGTGTAAAGTCATTGTCCCCGTTAAAAGTTGCTTTGTTGTTGATGTTGTAAAGCACAATAAAACAGCCAGTCCTTCCAGAAGCCCTTCTACTTTTATGAAAGTAAGAAGCAGTATCTGGGCAATTGGACATAGGAGCTTATTTTGTGCCCTCTAAGTTTCCTTCTCTTTGAAAAAAAAACAAAAGTAACAATGCCAAAGCTACTGGGTATTTCTAAATAATTAAAATGTATTTAAAATTATTTGAAAAATGCCTTGGGCCTCATAAGCATATGTGAACTAACCTTTAGAGATGGTGAAAGAGGTCCTATAGTTCAAATGCTTTGCAGTTGAAATAATTCCATCCGTGAAGCCAAAGAGAGTAAAAGAGCCTTGTTTCTGCAAATGTTACTGTTGAATTCTGACATACTTTGGGACCCACTTTGTGGAATGTCAGTTGTTTGGGTTGAAAAAAATGTGCTGAGGAAATTTTCAAAGTAGCATTTGCAGTATATTTTTGCAGATTTTAAAAGAAATGTAGAATGAAATGCATACATATATTCTTTTAACTTAGATTATCTGGTATGGTGTCGTAGCAGGGTATGTTGTCTTGCCATTAAAAGTCTTGAAGGTATGCTTTATTGTGTTTTAAATTTAGTACTTTATTTCTAGTGGAGATAATATTGGGAATTAGGGAAGAATAGTTCCATTCAGGGACTCTGCTTCTTTCTATAATTGACATAAATCAGGGGAGTTACTATTTGAGTATCTGCCTGTAACTTTTTATTCTTTAAAGCTACAAATACTTCCTTTGACGTAAAAAACTGATCTCTTGCCTTGGAGAAGCTGGGATAATAATCGCCTGGAATGAGTCTTCCTTCCGATACGTAATATGGGAGGAGGTGCCGGTAAATTCTACCATGGAGCAAATGCCTGTTGCCTGTTCTACTGAAAGGGTTTACAGCGAGCTACAGGAAAATGTGAAAAATACCAAGAAAGAAAAATCAGAATTATTTTAAGAAAGTTTTTATGAGTGTTTAATGTGAAACTAGTCAATTATTTACATTTATATCTCAGTGATATGATTCCAAAAGTTTGGTCTTTTAGTCTCATATCAGATAGACTTAACGTAATTAATGCATTGGTGATGATTCAAAATTGTTCACAGTTTTCAGTGTAAGACTCTTTTTTCCCTTCTTCTCCCAACTGTATTTCAGCTGTGTTTCATATAAGCCTGTTGGTTCCAAAGTCTTTATTGATAATCTAGCTATAAGGTTTGCCTTTTGATGCAAGATATTGGACTAATTTAGAATTTCAATATCATGAATGGTTAAAGACAGTTACCTACACCCATCGCACCCCAGTTTGTCACTAGGCCTTGGGGAGTCAAATGAAGTCAATTCGTGTCCCACATGGAGGGTTTCCTTCAGGCTTGAATCTGTTTTATTGCAGTACACAGCTTGCTTATCAGTTGTTCCATTCTTGGATGCGGTTTGATAGATGACTATTGAATCTTGATAAATGAGCAGAACCAGGGTCTGTACTGTGCAGAGCTGGTAAATCACTATTAGATCCTAAAATGATTTTCTTAAGGATGGGATTTAACAATCAAAATATCCTGGTTTTTACTGTTTATCCTTCAATTCTTTCTTCGAGGGACTAATTGCTTTTCCTGTGGTTATCCGTGCACTTGGCTTTTTTTCTCCATCCTATTCCTTGTCTGCATTAAAGAACCGCATGCTGCCTTAATATTTCCTAAGCCTGATTCTGTGGCATATTACTTGTGTGGCCTTCCTGAGCCTTTTTCCTCATAGTTGAAATGGCAATAATAGTACCTACTTCATATGAGTGCTACACAGAGGAAATGAAATAATTCATTAGCAAACCTTTAGCACAATGGTTCTCAAACTTAACTGCACGTGAAATCATCTGGGAAGCTTTAGAAAATGTGGATACCTGTTTTCCACTCCCTGGTGCCACAAGAATTTAATTGATATGGGTGTGGCCTGAGCATCAGGGTTTTGAAAAGCAAATTTGTAGCCAAACTCGAGAAGCACTGCCTTAACTTTGCTGTTCCATAATAAGTGCTCACTAAGTATTTGCCACTCTGGGCTGTATTATCATCATTATTTTTGTAATTATTTTGACCCTTTTTACGTCAGATGTGTAGGAAGTCAGTATTCATTCCACTCACTTTGAAAAAGTTTATATATAAAGATGGATTTGAGCAGGGGTTTGGCTGAAAGGGGCTTGATGGATTGACAGGCAAGAAAGAAGTTGGCAGAAATCAACATAACTGCCTTTTATCAGCTAAAAAACCATTGACTTGCAGAAGAAAACACCAGTTCAAACTGGCTTACGGCCTAAAATATAATTTATTGAAAATGATTGGATTTGTTGAGAATTTAAATGAAAGTGCTGGGTTCACGTAAAGCTGCTCAATTAATGTCACCAAGGAATAAATGCTTCTTTCTCTCTCCAGTCTGGCCTCCAAGGAGCTGCCTTTTCACCCTCTGCACACAGCCCTGGCGGCTCCCGTCTCCCTTCACATGACAGCAGCAGTGGGCCAAAAAGAGAGAATAGCTGTCCACCAGAATGTTCCAGAACAATTTCAGCATAAATACCTAGAGAACGAAGGCCTAGAGCCCGGAGGAGGAAAACTCAATAAGAGGAGTTGTCTGGAAGGAAGGCAGCAGGACTGAAAATAGAAGATTAAAAAGTATAAACACATCCTTAGGGAGTGAGGAAGGCTGTAAACTCAGGACAAAATGGGATCTAACAAAAGGCAGGTTGCGTGAAAGACTTTCTGTGGGGGCTTAAATACCATAAAGGAAGGAAGAGCATTTGTGGAGCAGATAATTAGTTATCGAGAGAACCCTGCACCCACAAATAGTTATCCATGTATTCCTATTATTTTCTGTTTTTCTCAGCATCTCATTACATACAAATTTGGGATATAATTGAAAGTGCTGCTTTCTGTGCCTGCTGTGATTTGAAATAACACTTATAGGAAATGGAGAAGCAGTTATGGGTTGCCCTGTTAATGACTTTACATGCCAGCTCCTAGCTTAGTTCCAGGTCTGCTTCTCTCTGTGTAGCATTTGTCCGACTTACCAGTTTTGAAATTTCTCACTGGCGAGACATTGGGAGTTTTTTATCCAAATGTAAAAACCAAAAGAAGAAACAGCTTATCCTTTGGAATCTAGAATTTGTTTATTTTTCCCTTCTTGCTATGCCCCTGCCTCCCTGCCAGGCTTACAAAGCGCGTGTAAGAAAGCCAGGGGCTGAGGGATGAGCACCTCCTCGGTGTACGCCCATGCTCCCTGAGGCAGCCTCCAAAGGAGCCTGGCTTTGTGGAGAGTCTTCCGCTGTCTGTCTCATCTCCCCGTGGTTCCCGACCCAGCAGCTCAGTCTAGTGGCTCGTGTGCCCCATTAGTAAGATGAAGCAGATTTGACTAGAGCAGAAACAGTCTTGTGCAGAGGAAGCTGTTTTGTGAACCTTTTATCGAATGGGTGAGTTTAGGCTCCGAGTCACAGCACAATGTAGATTTTTAACCATGGGCCATGGTCAACCATTTGAAAAGTGCTGCTGAAAAAGGCGGTTTCGTCATTTGCAGGATTCTCGGTCGGTATTGAATCCCCGATGTTCTGAATAGTAGATGGGACAGGGGAAGTGTGGATGTGGTTCTGGTGCCACCTCTGCCCCCCGGAGCTTCCTGTGCCCCCACATCCTCACCTGCCATCGGTGTAAGCGGAGCATGAGTGCAAGCTGTGTAAGTTCTGTTGGCCCGTGGCGCCAACTTTTAAAACTGGACGGCATCCAAGCCAGGGCTCTCCATCTTACAGATGATAAAGCAGACGTTGAGCCAGTCTACACAATCCAAACGTCTTAGCTTGCTCATGCCAAATCAGGTGAGCTTAAAACAAAGATCAGATCACGCTCCAGCCAAGGTAAGGTGCTCTGCAAACAAGAAAGACGAGAAAGAAAGAAAGACTCTGTCACACTGACACTTGGGGCCAGCAGTTCTAGAACTGCTTTTTGACTCTAGGGGCAACAACCCCATGGTTTAAGAGGGTCTCCCGAATTTTAATGCATGAAAACTGGGTACGGCCAACGTTCAACGTCCAGTGATACGTGTGGCCATATTATCGAAAAATAGTTCTGTATCCAAACTGTGTTTCAAAAACCATGTCGTGTGCTTAACTGACGACCGGTTCATCCTGTTGGTGAAGGGCGGCTTATTTCGGGTATGTAGTCTTTGTTGTAATATCAATTCCTCGTAAATATCTAGGTCAAAATTCAATTCGTCAGAACCATCATCAGAACCACATAAGACAGATTACAGTAAAATTACATTTTAAAGTTGATTAGGTTTTATTTCCCTCATTTAGAAATCCCTATTTAAAGAGAATGGTGTTTAATTTCATTCTTTACTCATTCAGTAAATAGTAATTGAGTACCTCTTTCTGCCAGGCACTCTTCTAGCCACTGGGGAAACAGAAAAAAAACAAAAGAAAACAAAACAAGAAAAACCATCTCTGCTCTCATGGAACTTACTTCTATTTAGGCGTGGGAAAGTGGTGTGCTGGTAAATTGGCTATCAGAAAAACCAAAAATAAGTAAACAAGAATGCCTTGCTTTGTTGGGTCTGCTGATTTTCTTTAGCTAAGTATTTCCATCATGGTGAACTCCAAACCACCAATCTGCCCTCGTTGAATGAGGAGTTGAAAAGCAATGCATACCACAGCCTCTCATCCTCTGAGCAGGCTCCAAAAACAGTTGGCAAGTCCGTGACAAGACCCACAGGGAAAGATAAAGCAGGGTCATAGCCCATAAACCATGCTGGTGAAGAGGCGTGCCCTTCCACGGAGCCTGGCGGAATTAGGTCTCTGGATGGGGAGAGGTGAGATGTGAGCAGAAGCCTGGCCTGTGTCATGGAGAGAGCTGCGTAAATGTCTGCAGGGGGCTTCCCAGCTGAGGGGACAGCAGAGCAAGGCCTGAGCTGGGAACACGAGGCCCAGGCGGCTAAAATGGAGTATGGCAGAGAGAAGGGGGTGAAGATGGAGAGGTAGCCAAGGGGGCAGATGACGTAGGGCTTTTCCTCTGAAAAGTGAGAAACCACCTGGAAGTTCTGAGCAGAGTAGTGACAAGATCTGACTTTGCTTTTAAAAGTATCACTGGAGACTGGTGAGAGAAAAGTAAGAAGGACAGAGGTAGAAGCTGGGAGAGCAACTCAATGGCCACAGCACACATCAGTGATGATGGCCATTTTGACAGACGTGGTAGCCGGAGAGGTGGATTAGTGATGTCGGAATCTGAATACATTTTTAAGTGGAGGAACAAAGTTTGTGAATGCACTGAATGTGAGGTATGAGAGAAACAAACAAAAAAAAGGATTCAAGAACAGCTCCTTGTGTTTTGACTGGCAAACTGGGAGAATCGACTTGCTACATCCTGACATGGAGAGGAGGACAAGAAGCATTTAAGCAGAAAAATCCAGAGTTTGGCTTTGCATATTTTCAGTTTGAGCTGCCTGTTAGACTTCCTCCTGATAATGTCAAGAACACAGCTGTTAATGTGGGAAAGTGTGGGAGGGGGAGGGAGTGGGGCATATGGGAATCCCTTATATTTTTTATGTAACATTTATGTAATCTAAAGCTTCTTTAAAAATAAAAATAAAAATGATTATAAAACAAGAAAGAACACAGTTGGATAGCCAAGTCTGGAGTTCAGGGAAGATGTTGGTGTTAGAAGTGAAAAGGTGCCCAGTGCCCTATGGCAGAGAAGAGGCCTGAGGGCTGAGCCCTGGGACCCCCAGTCTTTAGAGCTTGGTGGACAAGGTGGGGGCCAGCAAGGGAGACCAGAAGGAGCAGCCAGTGAGGAGGGAGGGGAGCTGGTAGGGAGCTTATCTCTGACACCAAAGGCAAAAGTGTTTCAGGAAGGAGGGAGTGGTCATTTGGGTCAAATGGTGGAATTCCCTCTAGCCCTTTCTTTTTACTGAGATTTCACTTTTGCATGCTTGTAATTTTACTGAATATACCATTTTTTATGGGCGTCAAAAAATTCCCTCTATCATGAAACTTTCCTGTTAATATTCAAAACATTTAAGGGATGTCGAATCTCAAATAGTTCATCATTGAATCCAAATGCCGATATATCAATCTCATAATGAGCTGTTATTTGGATGTTGTACAATCCTGGATTCTGTGAACCATCCATGAGCTTGGGGTTGAAATAAGTGCTTTACTTATTGTTGCCATTTGCTGATTATAAGCCATTTCCCTCCCTCTGTACCCATTTTACCATGGAGTGAAACCGCAGGCATAAAATTTGATGTTTGAGGAAAGAAGAAAACCCTTATTCTTGCTTCCAACTGTTTAACTAACCTGTTAAGACTGCAATAGATTTTTTTCCCATTCTGTTTCCAAAAATGTATGTTCATTTACATGTTTACTAAATTGGGCAAAATAGAGCTAAAATTTCACAAAATTGTGTGTGTGCATGCGTGCATGGAATGGTTTTTTGACAGGTATTCACATTTAACTCCAGATGTAAATTATATGGCATAGTTCCTTTTTATGTTCATTAAATTCCATAGATGTCAGTGGTTTCCTTGGAAACAAAAAACCTTTATATAACTAGTCAGAGATTTGGTAGCAGAAATATCAGGATGCTGGAGGGGGGTAAGGAATGGTTCCCTTGGTAGATATTTACATTTAAAACCCTTTTGCCTTTTCCACCTGCCCCTCAGCCTTGTGGCCTTTTAACTGTGAACCAATGAAGATTTTTAAAGCTACCATTAAGGTATAGAATAGCTTCCCTAAAGGTTAAAAGGCTTTTACTTTTTTTTTTTTCCCATGCTATCACAGATAAGCTACATCTTTTCTGGGATGTTGGTATAGCTACCCAAGTTTGAAAAGAGCAAGTTGGTCAGTCTCTTTCAACAATCCAATCTGAGCATTTGAGCCCTGCCTGCGTTCTTCTGTATATGTGTGTCCATCTGTAAAATGCAATAGACTGAGTATTGTGTGGCTGAGTAAACACTCTGTGTTTTATAATAGGAGGCATCTGACTTAGTACCCAACAGCCAAAGAGTGGAAAGGCACTTGAAGAGTTGGAGAGAGGGTGGGGGGGGGCACAGCTCTGCCAAGCAGGGAGAGGCTTGGCGGCCAAGAGCCTTCTCTCCTTGTGCTCCCGAGTGGCCCTCGTGTTGAAGACAGGATGAGTAACAAGACTTAAATAAACCGCAGGCCTTTTCAGAAGGCCATGACTCATTTTATGCTTGTTTCTCTCTGGTGTAATTTCAGTCTAACCCCAATGTGTTCTACATGCAATCGTACAGAGTTGCAGTTTGAAGCATTTCTCAATGTTAATTCGTTCAAATGCAATAAGACGCCATCTTGTGGATACATCTGATAATTAGGTTCTTAAATGAATACTGCATAGTATTAATTCCCTAAGCCAGTGCCTTCAGCCCTGGATTCTAATATGCAGATATGTCGACCTCTTGGGCAGCTTTTAAAATCTCCACGTCCAGGCCACACTCCAGGTCAATTAAAGGAAAATGTCTGAAGTGGGCCACAGCTGATGTTTTCTCTAAAGCTCCCCGGGTGATTCCAGCGTTCAACCAGGATTGAGAACTGTTACTCTAAGTGAAGACAGTGCTGGCTTAAATGGATGGTTTTGTTTTGGAACACAGGGATTTTATGCAATAAAATAGTGACAATTTTCCTATAGCAGTCAGAGGGGCTGCTTTTCAGCTAGTCCGCCTTAAGCTTGACTTGTACTTAAAAGGAGAGAAGTGTGCCCTAGCACTTCCATTACCCAGCCAAGTTTATGATTGACTTCCTTATAGGAGAAGCACTGTAGAGTTATTACAAAGGTGATCTGATATAGATAAATGGTGTTTTTCTTTGTAATTAATATGATTGCCAAATGGATAGAAATGCGCAGCTGGAATCATTTCAAAATAGACAGTATTGCCCTTACAGAATGGCTCTACTTCAGGGTAGGCTGTTTTTGTATCATCATTGTGTACTCATTTTTGTATACCCCAGAGCACACAACATGCATCGTAAGTGCCTAATGGAGTGTAGTCAGGAGGTATATAAGCTCTTGGGTCGGGCGGCTGAGCCTCGAAGGCAATTCTAGCTGAATAACCCAGCAAATTATTTCACACCTCTGAGATGTAGTTGCCCCATCTGAATTGTGGAATTCACTCCGTATGTGTCTCATCTGGTTGCTGTAAGGTCTCGATGATAAAAACGCACGTGACACGTTGAAGACAACTGCCACACCCGTTGTGCATGCTAAATTCAGTTTAGCTACCGTTATTAACGAATTTTATAAAGTAAATAAAGTCCGTGACTGATGCTCGCGGGACGCATTGCAGTAGTCAAAAGCAAGCTCACGTGGCACACTCGACCCTGTCACGGCGGAATTCTGCGCACTGCGCTATGGGTCGCGCCACACGGATAGAGTTGTGCTTTGGGAGCTGTGGTATTTAAACCTACCTGTGAAAATCTGTTTTTAGCATATTCAGTGTAGAAGCATACATTTGAGGCGTGTTTATTTTTCTGCCAATACCAACATCTCCAGAGAGCTGTCACAGCGATCCCTTTGTACTAAGTCTGCGGTTCCTATTAGAAAACCGTCTGGATTTACAAACAGCTGAATAAATATGCCCAGCAATCAAAGTAATTCTAGAGGAATTGACGTTCAGTTAAGAACATGCGGATATCTTTTTCTGCAGTGTGAAACCATTGATGCAAAATCCGAAGTGCTGTTTTGAAATGGAAGCACCAAGTTTGGGGTCAGAGAGAACTGGGTTCAAATCCCAGTGCACGTGTTAGCTGAGCGATTCTGGGGAGAGGTTTCTTACTTGCTCTGTGGGAATGATAACGCCTGCTGCACGGGTTGTCCGGTGAGTGGCACAGGACATGAGCCATAATATCTGACACATCTTAGGAGTTCACTAAATGCTACTTCCCTCCCAGCCTGCATAGGTTCACATCGTGATTTTTTTCTGCTTAGCACCCTGGGAGCCCGATAGATAATTAATATAAATACAATTAATATACAATAAAATAATTATAGACGTGTCATCATAGATAATAATTATAGCTAATCATTTTAGCTACAATAATTAAGGCAATTAGGATGACGTGTGTATATGGCGGTTAAGTTCTACAGCTACTTATACTTGAAAAAATGTCGTATTGGAGTTGCTATACTCTGAAGAAGTCGATCACAGCCAGTTTCTTCTCCTCAAAGGGAAAGAAATGGCTTTTATTTAAGAGCCCTCTTGTATGAAAACTCTGTTTTTAGGCACTAGGCTCACACTTTATTTGGTGATAAGCTCACCCTGTGAGAGGTGTGTGGGAATGAAAACTCTGAGGGAACTTGGATGTTTATTGGCTTTCTCATCTGAGGCACGTTTGATTGAGACTGCGGTGGGACTGATTGCCTACACTGTTTAAAATATTGCTTTTTCTCCCTCCACTGAGCTAATTGTAGTTGAAGTCAGGTAGGTGAAATGTTTATAGATGTTGGTCTACTGTCCTGATGCTTGAATGAGCCTATATGTTTCTCTAAGTTAGGGTAAGGGCTACGGGGCACTCCGTGGTACTAAAGACATCCATGTCTGTTCCCAGCATTCGTGGTAATTCCCTAAACTTACTGTATGAGACGGGTTTTATTTTTATTTTTCACATATGCTTGTGGAAGAGTAAAGGAAGCACAGCTTCCTGAGCCATTGCTTCTGCAGACCTGACTTGCCCTGAGCTGTGTTCTGGCCTTTGCTTCAAGAAAAGGCATCAGTCTGAGTGGATTCTGTGATTGTTTTTGCAAGAAATTTTTAGTAGATGCTGATTCCCAAGTGGTTCTCAGATTTTGAAAGAAACATGGATTTAAGCAATGCTCCTGAATTTAAGATTAGAAAAGTACATCTGATTTGTGAGTATATGAGAGTTTTAGATGCTAAAAATCCTTTCTGTGGTGCAGGGGCCAACGTCATGAAAGGAAACCCAAAGACTTTTGTGCCATATCCTGTGCGATCACCAAGCCTGTGTCAGGGGACGAGGGTGCCATGGAAGCCCCCCGCCAGGGGCTGGCAAATGCTCTTTCTCCCTCCTTCTCTTACTTGTCCTGGAATCTGTACCATTCACTGTTCTCTTAACCCC
>PVKH010046103.1:0-10433 GCA_004027955.1 Chaetophractus vellerosus
TCATTTCACCTTTTCTTATTTGGTCTTCTTCTTCTTCTTTTTTTTTTTTCACTTTCCTTCTCTTCTTATCTTTCCAGTCTTTTATTTTATTCTATTTTTTCTCAATTAACCTCTTTATTCCACCTTTTTTATTCTTATTCCTTTGTGTGATTTTTAAAATGATTTTTCACTCTTATTACTTATTTATTTTCCTGGCTCTTTTGTGGTATCTTTTCTATCTTAAATTTTTTATTATTTTTCTCTTCTTCTCTCTTTCCTTTTCTATGGTCTTAATATTTTTTCAAGGGAACACAGACAATTACAAGTATAAAGAATAAGTGGAATCATATGTCAAAAAGGAACCTGAACACAAAACAAAACAACATAAAATCCTAGAGTGGGAAGAGAAGATAACTATCTGAAAAGTGCATCAAGATAAACAGATGCCTAGACACCAACAAAAAATTAAAAGTCATACTGAGAAAGAGGAAGACATAGCCCAGCCTAACTACCAAACTATAAAAACAGGAGGAGATACAGAATGTGAAACAACTAATCAGGGATGTCCAAACAAATATCATGAATAAACAATGAAGTGAAGGAGGAGATAAAGGATATTAAGGAGGCACTGAGGGAACATACTGATGAAATTGTAAACATACATAAAAAGCTAACAGATCTTATGGTGATGAAAGGCACAATGCAAGAAATAAAAAATATGCTAGAAGCACATAACAGCAGATTTGAACAGAGGAAAGGATCAGTGACTTCTAAGATAGTACATCTGAAATCAGACAGATAGTAAAACAGACAGATAAAAAAGGTAGAAAAAATTCAGCAGGGACTCAGGGAACTGAATGACAACATGAAGTACACAAACATACACATTGTAGGCATCTCAGAGTAATAAGAGAAGGGGAAGGGAGCAGAAGGAGTCTTGGCTGAAAATTTCCTAACTCTTTTGAGGGGCATGGACGTGCATGTCCAGGAAGTGCAGCACACTACAAACAGTATAAATCCTAAAAGGCCCACCCCAAGACATATACTTATCAAATTGTCAAATGCTCAAAACAAAGAGAGAATATTGAAAGCAGCAAGAGAAAAAGAAATCCATCACATACAAGGGAAGCTCAATACAATTAAGTGCTGATTTCTCATCTGAAACCATGCAGGTGAAAAGGCAGTGGTATGACATAGTTAAGGTGCTAAAAGAAAAAAAAACTGCCAGCCAAGAATTCTGTATCCAGCAAAGCTGGTATTCAAAAATGAGAGAGAGTTCAAAATATTCACAGATAAACAGAAATTAAGAGATTTTGTCAACAAGAAACCTGCCCTTCAGGAAATACTAAAGGGAGTTCTGCAGGTTAAAAAGAAAAAATAGAAGAGATAGAGCTGAAGGAGAGTATAGAATATTATTAGTAAAAATAACTTAAAAAGATAAAAAGAGAAAAAAAAAACAAAATATGACATATATAAACCTAAAGAAAATATGGCTAATGTAAGTAATACCTTGACAGTAATAACATTAAATGTTAATGGATTAAATTCTCCAATCAAGAGACACAGGTTGGCAGAAAGGATAAGGAACTATGCCCCATGTACATACTGTTTAGAAGAAACTTATCTTTGACCCAGGGACAAAAGGATATTACAAGTGAAGGTTTGGAAAATGATTTTACATGCAAACAATAACCAAAAATGGGCAGGAGTAGCTATACCAATATTGGATAAAATAGACTTTAAATGCAAAATTATTGTAAGAGACAAAGAAGGACACTATATATTAGTAAAAGGGGTAATCTATAAAGAAGAAAGAACAATAATAAACATGTATGCACCTAACTAGGGTGCCACAAAGTACATGAATCAAATGTTGGAAAAACTAAGAGGAGAAATAGATGCCTCTACAATTATAGTGGGGGACTTTAATACATCATTGTCACTATTAGACAGAACATCTCAACAGAGGGTCAGTAAAGAAACAGAGACCTTGAATAATACATTTGAGCATCTAGATCTAATAGACACACAGCGAACGTTATACCCAAATACAATGGGATATACTTTCTTCTCAAGTGCACATGGATCATTCTCCAGGATAGACCACATGCTAGGTAACAGAACAACACTCAATGAATTCAGAAAGATTGAAATTATACATAGTAATTTCTCCGACCACAATGGAATGAAGCTGGAAATCAATAAGGGAGAGAGAACCAGAATAGGCACAAAAATATGGAAGTTAACCAACACACTCTTAGACAATCAGTGAGTTAAGGAGAAAATTGCAAAAGAAATCAGTAACTACCTTGAAATGAAAGGAAATGAAAACATAACATATCAAAACATATGGGATGCAGAAAAAGCAGTGCTGAGAGGGAAGTTTATAGCCATAAAAGCCTACATTAAAAAAGAAGAAAGAGCTAAAATCAAAGACTTAACTGTACACCTGGAGAAACTAGAAAAAGAACAACAAACTAATCCCAAAGCAAGCAGAAAGAAGGAAATAGCAAAGATTAAAGCAGAGCTAAATGAAATTGAGAATTAAAAAACACTAGAAAAAATTAGCAAAACAAAAAACTGGTTCTTTGAGAAGATTAATAAAATTAATAAACCCTTAGCTAGACTAACAAAAAAAAGGAAGAGAGAGAAAGAGAAGACACAAATACATAAAATAAAAAACAAGGGGATATCACCACCAATCCCACAGAAATAGTTATCATAAGAGGATACTTTGAAAAATTGTATGCCAAAGAGATAGATAACTTAGATAAAATGGTCAAAGTTCTAGAAATGCACAAGCAGCCTACATTGACAAAAAAAGAAATTGAAGAACTCAACAAACCAATCACAAATAACAAGATTGAATTAGTCACCAAAAACCTCCCAACTAAGAAGAGCGTAGGCTTCACAGGTGAATTCTACCAGTCATTATGGAAAGAACTTACACCAGTCCTGCTTGAACTCTTCCAAAAAAAGAAGTGGAGGGAACATTGCTTAACCCATTCTCTTATGCCAACATCACCCTAATACCAAAGCCATATAAAGATACAATAAGAAAAGAAAACTACAGACCGATCTCTCTCATGAAACTGGATGCTAAAGTCCTCAATAAAATACTTGCTAATTGTATTCAACAATACATCAAATGAATTAAACACCATGACCAAGTGAGTTTCATCCCTGGTATGCAAGTATGGTTCAACATAAGAAAATCTGCCAATGTAATATACCACATTAACAGATTAAAAGTAAAAAATCACATTATCATCTCTATTGATGCAGAAAAAGTATTTGACAAAATACAGCAACCTTTCCTGATTAAAAACACTTCAAAAGATAGGAATAGAAGGAAACTTCCTGAACATGATAAAGGGGTATATATGAAAAACCCACAGCTAACATCATAGTCAATGGTGAAATGCTTTTAAAGGCTTTCTTTCTAAGATCTGGAACAAGACAAGGATGCCCAGTGTCACCACTCTTATTTAACATTGTATTAGAAGTACTTGCTGAAGCACTCAGACAAGAAAAAGACATAAAAGGCATCCAAATTGGGAAGATGTAAAAATTTCACTATTTGCAGATGACATGATCCTATACATAGAAAGCCCTGAGAAATCTACAGCAAAGCTTCTATTGCTGATAAATGAGATCAGTAAAGTGGCAGGGTATAAGATAAACACACAAAAATCAGTAGTATTTCTGTACACCAATGAGCAAAATGTGGAGGAAATAAAGGAAAAAGTTCCATTTAAAATAACAACTAGAAGAATCAAATGCCTAGGAATAAACTTAACTAAAGATGCAAAGGATTCATACACAGAAAACTTCACAACATTGCTAAAGGAAATCAAAGAAGACCTAAATAAATGGGAAATATTCCATATTCATGGATTGAAAGACTAAACATCATTAAGATGTCTCTTCTACCCAAATTGATTTACAGATTTAACACAAACCCAATAAAAATTACAACAGCATTTTCTAATGAATTGGAAAAGCTAATTATGAAATATAATTGGAAGGGAAAGGGGCCCTGAAGTGCCATAAACATTTTGAAAAAGAAAAATGAAATTGAAGGAATCATGCAACCTGACTTGAAAGCAAACTACAAAGCTACAGTGGTCAGAACTGCATGGTATGGGCACAAGGATAGACACACTGACCAATGGTAGTGAAATGAGAGTTCTGAAATAAATCCTTGTATATATGGTCAACTGATATTCAACAAGGCTACCAATCCCCCTCAACTGAGACAGAATAGCCTCTTTGACAAATGGTGCTTGGAGAACTGGATATCCATATCCAAAAGAATGAGAGAGTATCACCATCTCATGCCCTATACAAGAATTAACTCAAGATGGATCAAAGGCCTAAATATAAGAGCCAAGACCATAAAACTCCTAGAAGATAATATAGGGAAGCATCTGAGAGATTTAGTAATAGGAAATGGTTTCATAAACTTTATACCCAAACTACGAGCAATGAAAGATAAAATAAATAAATGGGACCTCCTCAAAATTAAAAATTTTGCACTTCAAAGGAGTTTATCAAGAAAGTGAAAAGTCAGCCTACTCAATGGGAGAAAATATTTGGTAACCATTTATCCGATAAGGACCTAATATCCAGCATATATAAAGAAATCCTACATTTTGAAAATAAAAAGACAAACAACCTATTTTTTAAAAATGGGCAAGAGATTTGAATAGACATGTCTCCAAAGCAAAAAGACAAATGGCTAAAAAACACATGAAAAGATGCTCAGCATCACTAGCTATTAAGGAAATGCAAATCAAAACTACAATGAGATATCATCTTACACCTATTAGATGGCGGCCACTTAAGAAACAGAGAGCTACAAGTGTTGGAGAGGATGTGGAGGAAAGGGAACCCTCATCCACTGCTGGTGGGAATGTAGATTGGTGCAGCCATTGTGGAAGATAGTTTGGCAGTTCCTCAGGAAGCTAACTATAGAACTGCCACATGATTCAGCAATCCCACTTCTGGGTATATACCCAGAAGAATTGAAAGCAGGGATATGAACAGATATTTGCCCATTCTCTTATGCCAACATCACCCTAATACCAGAGTGGCATTATTTACTATTGCCAAAAGTTGAAAGCAACCCAAGTGTCTACAAACAGATGAGTGGGTAAGAAAATTGTGGTATATACATATAATGGAATATTACCAAGCTTAAGGAATGTAGTATTAACACACAGAACAACATGGTTGAATCTTGAAGACCTTATGTTGGGTGAAGTAAGCCAGTCATGGAAGGAGGGATATTACATAACCTCACTGATATGATTTAAGCAATTGAGCAGACTCAGAGAGCTTAAGTCTGGAATACAGGTTATCAGGAGACAGACAGGGAGCAGAAGGTGGTGAGCCAATTCTCAATATGGGCAAAATCTATGATAAGGTGGAAGGAAAGGGGTGGTTGGACAGTGGATGGGGGTGATAGAGGTATAGAGATGTAATTGGGTTCGATGATACTGGAATGTGAGAGAGAGTAGGGTGGGGCAGGGGGTTGGGTTGGACTATCCATGGAACTGGGCGGAGGGCTGGAGGAAGGAGTATGCACTCTGGGGATATGTAGGTCTGTGGAGGGATATCTGGGATAGAGAGTACCTGGGGCATGCTTCTGTGGAATATGAAAGTGTTCATCTTGTCATAGTGTGTTATCTCAGTGGGTGGAGACCCATACAATAAACAAGAAAATATCAAACTCCCATCCTGGGAAGTTCTCCTATGTTCTCAATTAGAGGGGCAAGAATCTCTCGAGAACATAGGCAATGCCTAATAAAAGAAAACAGATCATTATATCAAGCCCTCAATATTATTGCATGTAACTATAAAACTTATTCTTTAAAAACTGTGACTTTGTGGTTACCATAGGTTCTGAGGGGAGGGGAAGGGAAGACTAGAATAGATAGAACATAGGGCATTTTTAGGGCATTGGAACTGTTCTGCATGATCTTGCAATGACAGATAAAATTTTGTCAAAATCTTTAAATGAGTACAGTGCAAAATGTAAACCATAATGTAAACCATTGACCATGGCTAGTAGCAATGCTTCAATATTTGCACATCAATTGTAACAAATGTACCATACAAATGCAAAATGTTATTAATAGGGGAGAGTGGATAAGGGGGAGAGGGTGAGGGAGTGAGATATATGGGAATACCCTATATTTTCTATGTGACTTTTCTGTAACCTAAAGCTTCCTTGAAGACAAAGAAAAAAAAAAGAAAGACATGGGGGGAATGTATGGAAGAAATTGTCACTGTATACATAAAAGATAACAGAACTTGAGGTGATGTTAAGTTGAATAAAAAAGGTTTTTTTTACTTTTTTATTTTTAATTTTTACTTTTATTTTATTTTTGTATTTTATTTATTATTATTTTATTTATATTTATATTTTTGGCTTTGTTTTGGGGGAGGTTTTAGATTGCAGAAAGGTCACAGTTGTGGCAGGGGAGGATCACTGGTGTGGGGTGTCAGTGATGGGAGGATGTGTGGGGAGGGGTACATGTGGGTCATGCATCTATGGCATGTTTAAGCAGTCATGGGGCATTGTCTTAGTGGGTGGAGACCCACACAATAACTGAAAGGACATTGAATTCCCATCCTGGGAAGTCCTGTTACATTCTCCAAGGGAGCAGCAAGAATCCTTCAAGTACATGGACAGTGCCTAGCAAAGGAGGACAGACCATTATGCCAGGCCCTTGACATTGATGGTTGTACTTATGAAACTTTTCTTGTGAAATTGAAACTTAGCCTAGTATTATATACTGCCTAAGAGTTACCTCCTGAAAGCCTGCATATTGCTCAAATGTGGCCTCTCTCTCTAAGCCAAACTCAGCATATAAATGTACTACATTCCCCCTGGCTTGGGACATGAGTCCCAGGGATGAGCCTCCCTGCCACCAAGGGATTATTACCAAGCGCCAACTAACAATGCATTTGGAAAAAGACTTTGACCAAAAGGGGAAAATATTAAATACAAATGAATTTTTATGGCTAAGAGATTTCAAAGTGAATTGGGAGGTCATACCAGAGATTATGCTTCTACACATCTCAGCAGGATCTCATTGACTGCCATGGTAAAACAGTGCCTCAAAGAGCAGGGCTCCTGAGGGCTCTAGAGACATCTACACACTTTAAGTAGGGCAGACAATCTCAGGAATTTGGTACCCTGTCAGTGGGTCTTACTTTGGAATATATGCTCCACAATGAAACAGACTCATTTATAATTTCCCTACACATGGCTCTTCTGTCCCTTTTATTTAAACCTATACTTAGCACGATACTCATTACATATATGTCTTAAATCTTCAGTCTGTTCATGTGCCATTTGAGATCTGAATCTCAGCAGAGTTGCAATACCTATTCTCCAGTTCATTTGACTTGCCCAGGACAACAAAAGAATGATGATGGACAACACCCATTCCAAAAAAACAAAGAGTATCTAAACCTGCAAGCAAGATAGTTCCATCCATCTGCCCAGTGGTATCTAAGCCCCCTCTCAATCAGAAACAGAGTAGGCATCACCATTCCCAAATCCCCAAGACTGAGGAATGAACAATCATAAGGGGGGAATGCAACTATGGACTTAAGTAGACTTATGATTATTCTAGCAATGGAAGAACTTGTATAATAGATATAAAGGCAGTGGCCACCAAAGTTTCTGAAGGGAGCATGAGGGAAGTGTAGGTCTAGCATTTGTGGGACATTGGAATTGTCCTGCATGATATTGTACTGTTGGATACAAGCCATTATACATTTTGCCAAAACCTATAAAATTGTGTGGTACAAAGTGTAAAGTATAATATGAACTATAGTCCATGGTTAGTATCAATGCTTCAATATGTGTTGATCAATTATAACAAATGTACCACACTAATGAAAGATGTTGTTAATGGAGGAAAGTGTGTGTGGGGGGGTGGTATATTGGAAGCCTCTATATTTTTGATGTAACATTATATAATCTAAAGCTTCTTTCAAAATGAAAAAATATATTTAAAACAATAACAAAAAAAGAAGCTCTTACATTCATGGCCAACTGATTTTTGGTCTTTTGACAAAGGTGCCAATTGGGTTCACTTTAGATAGAAAGAGTAGTTTCTTTAAAAAGTGGTGCTGGTAAAACTGGATATTCATGTAAAAGAATGAAAGTAGAACCCTGTCTCACACCATATATAAAAATTAACTCAAAATGGATCAATGATCTAAATATAAGAACTAAAATTATAAAACTCCTATACGGAAACATCTTCAGGACTTTGTGTTAAGCAGTGGTTTCTTAAGACTTTACAACAAAAGCATGAGCAACAAAAGAAAAAATAGATACATTTACTTCATCAAAATAAAAAAGTTCATGCATCAAAGACATAAGGAAAGTGAAAAAGCAACCTACAGAATTGGAGAAAATACTTTCAAACCAAATATCTGATAGAGGTTTAATAGCCAGAATATAACACTATATCCCAATAACAAGACAAACAACCTAATTTTAAAATGGGCAAAGGACTTGAATAAACATTTCTCCAAAGAAGATATACAAATGGCCAATAAGCACATGAAAAGATGCTCAATATAATTAGCCATTAGAGAAATGCAAATCAAAACCATAGTGAGATGCCATTCCACATCCACTAGAATGGCCATAATTGAAAAAAAGAGAAAATAGCAAGTGCTAGAGAGGATATAGGGAAATAGGAACCCTCTACATTGTTGGCTGTGATGGAAAATGGTGCAGCCACTGTGAAAAATAGTTTGGCAGTGCCTCAGAAAGTAAATATTTACCATATAACCTGGAAATCCCATTTCTAGTTGTTTGCCCAAGAAAGCTGAAAGCAAGGGCCCAAATAGATATTTGCACACTGATGTCCATAGTGGCATTATTCACAATAGCCAAAACTTAGAAGCAATCCAAGTGTGCATCAATGGGAGAATGGATAAACAAAATGTAGTATATACATACAATGAAACACTGTTCGCCGGTAGAAAGGAATGAAGTTCTAATACATGCAACAAAATTTATCAACCTTAAAGACATCATATTGAGTGAAATAAGCCAGGCACAAAAGGACAAATATTATATGACTTTAACTTATATGAAACAATTAGAATATGCAAATTCATAGAGTCAGAAAATATAATACAGTTTACCAGGGGCCAGGTGAGGGTAGGGAACAGAAAGTTAATGTTCAATTGGTAGAGTTTCTGTTTGAGGTGATGGAAAGGTTTTCATAATAGATGGTGGTGATGGTAGCACATTTTGAATGTAATTAACACCAGTGAATTGTATACTTGAAAGGGGCTAAAATGATTAATATTAGCATTTTATATGTTACCACATAAAATCATTGTTATGAAAATCATGATATATATTTATCAATATGTTACCATAATAGTACATCACAGAAAGTGAGGCTTAATATAAATTATGGACTGCAGTTAATAATCTAATAACAATGTTTCATCAATTGTAACAAATGTACAACACTAACAAAATAATAACAGGGAAAACTGAGTGTGTGGATGGTGTATATGAAAACTCTGTACCGCTTTCATGATTTTTCTCTACACCTATAACTGCTCTAAAAAAGAGTTATTTATTTGTTTTTTAAACATTTACAAAATAGGGAACACATTTAACAAACAGACTTTGTTGATCTAACATCCCAAATGACTTGTGCCACTAATAAGGAACTGCTTTTCTTCAATGTTGTTATTTGTGGATTGGCTAAATTTGACATTTCAGATTGATGTTTATATGTTTTCCATTTATATATATACCTGAATGAGTTGCTGAGTGGCAAAAATAAAATCTACTTTTATTATATCATTGAAAAAGAAGAGTTATTACATGAAGAACTCTTTAAAATGAATAAGAAACCATAAGAGACAATAGGCATGAAAAGGCAATTCACAAAAGGATAAATTAAATATTTAAATAAATACATGGGAAAATCAACCTCACTTAGCAAACAAACATTTAAATGAGGACTCACCCTATTGTATCTAACAGATGGTACATTAAAAGAAATAATAACATCCAATTCGGGGGCACTCATTTACTGTCAATGGGAATATAATCAGCATAGTACTTCTGAACAGGTATTTGGCAAGTGTTTCAAAAGCCTGATAAACATGCAGGCCCTTTGAATCATCAGGAGTAAAAGACACAGCGTTGCATGTGCAAAGATTATGATCAGAGCATTGTTTATAATAGAAAATGTATGAATAAATTAAATGCCCCACAATAGGGAATTATCTAAATTAATATTGCTAGGAAATGCAGTAAAACAATCATATTAGAGATAATGATGTAGATAAAGATATTAAAATGCTCATGACAAATCCCTAAGTGAAATATACCGATTACAAAACTCTAAAGCATGATCCCATTTTTGTACTACATCTATAGGTGCATAGAA
>PVKH010046104.1:0-10447 GCA_004027955.1 Chaetophractus vellerosus
ACGCAGGGGGACCCGGCGCTCGCCGGGGGCGCCCGCGGAGCAGCGACGTCACACCCCCTCCCCAGCGCGGTCTGGACCCTGCGGAATTCCTAGCGGAGCCGCACGCCCCGCCTCCCCGGGAACTCACGAATCACAGAGCCCGACACATCGCCCGGGCCGGGCGCCAGGCAGCCAATCGCGGGGCGCATGTGATCCCGCGGCCGCTGAGGAGGCTGGCTGCTGGCGTTGAGACGGCGACGGCGGGAGTCGCTGCTGAGGCGGCCCCTAGCGCGGGTCGCGGCAGCGCTGCTCCGCGGGGCCGGGCCGGATTGGCAGCAGCTGGCACCTGGCGGTGAGGTCTGGCTCCCGGGATGGGCGAAATGGCCCCGACCTGGGGTAGTGGGAGAAGCGGCTGAGCCCAGGATGCTGAAGAGACTGCGCTGCGGCTCCCCACTCATCCCAGGTAAGGGGCGCGCCGCGCTGGCCGCGGCTCCGGGGAACGCCGTTCCGGCCCCGCTGCCCCCCGGCCACCGCCCACCGGCTCCGCGCCGCGGCCGGGCTCTGCCTTGGCACCCCTTGGCCCCACATCGCCTTCTGCCTGCACGTCTGTCTGTCCTCCCGCCATTCTGCCCGGCCCCCTCAGTGTGCGGCGCCCGCGGATCTGCCCCAGCCGGGCTCCTGCCCCCACACCCCTTCCCCCCAACGTCCCTTCCCCGTGTCGGGCTTCGCCGTCGCCCGGCTCTCCCCCGGCCGTGCTGGGTCTCCGGCCTTCTCCCCTCTCCTGCTTCCCCTCGCTTGTCGCGGCTCTGTTACCTCCTTCCAGCCCCCGTAGTCCCGGGGGGCGCCCCCCCGGAATGAGACCCCCGCCAGGATCAGACTCTTGCCCTCACCTCTGCCGACCCCGGAGCTTGAGCGCCCGCAAGCTCACTCTCCATCCCTCTCTGTTATACCCTCTCCTCTGGGCATTTCAGCACCCGCCGTCACCTTTCACGTGTCCCCGGGTCTTGCCTTTTGCTCCCAAACGCCCTCTCCCCCCTCAGTTTCAGCAGTCGCCGGCGCTAAGACTTCTCTCCCTTTCCTTTACACTTAAACCTTAAACCTCCCTCGCATTTCCACTCTCTTGAATGCTAGATCCCTGGTTCTAACATCTTAATTCATCCCCCAATGAGCTGCACCCATAACTTGTAAAGTGCCCTGCCCAGAGTCGAGCACACAGTAGGCCTGGCACATGGTGGGCCCTCTTGCATGTTGGCCTCTTCCTCCTTCCAGGCCTTTCTACTCTCCAGATGGAGGTAGCCAGAGATCCATATTAATACAAGGAATTTGACACTTCGTCTGAAGAGTGATATCGGAAATGGCAAAATGAATTGGTGGACACCAGAGTGGTAAAGGGATTAAATTTTCAACTGTTTACTTACTGCATTTATTCAGAAGAGACTGCATTCTGCCATCCTTGAGTCATGTATTGTTTTATGTTAATTGGCTTTGGAAAGGATTCCTAGGCTGCTTTTTGGGAGCTTTTCAATATCATTACTCCCCCCTACCCCACTCCATCTACAGCGTTTACTGAACCTTTCATTTTAGGGAAGAAAGAGCCCCTACCTCCAAGATTAAAGTGCAGACTTTCACAGTCCAGAGAGCTGCAGTGAATTTTCATTCTTTGAGAACCAGAAGGAATCTCTGATGAATGGATCGCATATCTTGCGGGTGAAAGTTCTGTCAAGTTCTTTTCTAAGCAAAGTGAAAGAGGAATTATGCACCCCATTCCCCACCTCCACCCCCTGACTTCCCCCTTCTTGCCACTATTCTCATCTTTCTGGCTAGCAGATGAAATAGCTACTATACCACAGAGGTCAGTCAATTTTTAAAGTTTTAAAAGTTTTTATTATTATTATTATTATAAAAGCAGTATTATTGGCTTTATGTGGTTCTTGCCACAGTTACTCTGCTGTTCTTCCAAGCCTGGATGAATCAAGCAGTCAGCTTTTTTCTTTTTCTGCTCCTGGGCTCCCCAGGGCAGGCTGGAGAAAATCTTGCAACTGAGCTGCTGGGTGCTGTTCTAAACTTCTGGAGTCTGACTTCACCTTTTCTGTTAGCACTGCTGGAGATCCTCTGACTTGCCCCCAAGGTTCCTTTTATGTCCTAAAACCTAAATGGCTATTTATATATCTTTACCGTTCTCTCTTTGTTCTACTCTGGCTTTCCTCTCTTTGTTGCTTATTTTGCCTCCTACTTCACAGAAGAAATTGGTGGGCAAATTCTTTTTTTTTCTTAATTAAAAAGTTTTAATATATAACAGAAATAAAACACAAAATTTCTCATTTTAACCACTGTTAAGTGTTCAATTCGGTGACATTAATTACATTCACAATGTTGTGCTACCATTCCTACCACCCATTACAACAAAACTTTTTCATCACCCCAAACAAAAACTGTTTACTGATAAAGCAATTACTCCATATTCCTTCTACCCCCCACTTTTGGTAACCTCTAAAATACTTTGTCTATATGAATATTGCTTATTCTAGATATTTCATTTAAGTGGAAACTGACAATATTTGTTCTTTTGTGTCTGACTTATTTCACTCAATGTGATGTCTTCAAGTTTCATCCATTTTGTGGCACTTAACAAGACATCATTCCTTTTTTTTTTAAAGGCCATTTTTTAAATTAATTAATTAATTAATTAATCAATTAATTTATTTTGGTTACATATCCCCCTCTTCTGCTGGCTCTTGCTGTGTGTCCATTCTTCTGTGTTTTTCTATGTCTGCTTCTTGTCTCCCCCCGCCTTTTGCGGTGACGCGCCGAGTCGGCCCTCCGCGCAGGCAGCTTGCTCTGTTCGTGGGTGGCTCCATTCTGTTTTCTTGGGTGGGTCCGCTCCATGTTTTGCGGGCAGCAGTGCTCCGTGTTTTGCGGGCTGCCCGGCTGCTGCGCTTCACAGGCGGCAGCTCCGTGTTTCACGGGTGACTTTGCCATGCCTGTGGTGGCTCCGCCTTGCCCCTGGCGGCTTTCTGTCTTGCCCACAGTGGCTTTGCCCCATCCACGGCGGCTTGCCTTTCTCAAGGCCATCTGCCTGCTCGGAGAGGTCCCCGGGAACCAAACCCGGGGCCTCCCATGTGGTATACTGGCGCTCTTATCCACTGAGCTATCTAGCCGGCCCCAAGGCCATTTTATTTTAGATTTTAATTGAACTGTTTTTTTTTTTTTTTTCCTCTTAGATGGCTCCCTCATCTGTTTGCTTGTTGTCTATTTTTTATTTAGGCAGCACTGGGAACTGAACCTGGGACCTCCCATGTGGGAGGTGGGCACTCAACTGCTTGAGCCACATCTGCTGCTATGTATATTTTGAAAACAAATAGCTCTGACTTTAGGCTGCTAAGCTTTGGAATTTTTAACTAGAATAAAAACTGTCAAATTGGTGAAAGAGCTTGAACAGTGGCATAACTATTTCTTTCTAACCAAGAGAATTAGGTAATATGCGTTAAGCTCGATAATATATGAACCTTGCTGGCATTCTTGGTGGAGGGGGGATCTATAATTCCCAAATATTTAATTACCATTACAGGAAACACCTGTAATTGCTTATATATATTGCTGTCAGTATATTTTGTAATTTCTCAGGGCTGGGATATAAATTGTGGAGTTCTGTGGTTCCTTTTTTTTTTTTTTTTTTTTTTTTTAAAGATTTTGTGACCTATTTCTCTTTGTAGAATTTGCAGCTGACAATGATTTCTTTGAGTTTATCCTGTTTCAAGTTAGTTCAGCTTCTTAAACTGTAGGCTTTTATCTTTTTCCAAATTTGGGAAGTTTTCAGCCATTATTTCTTAGCATACCTCTTCAGCACCGCTCTCTTTTCTGTGATTTCCATTATATAACTGATAGATCTTTTATTGTTGTCCTGCAGGTCATGAGGATCTGTTTTATTTAATTTTTTTGTTAGTTTATTTTTTCTCTGTTCAGATTATGTGATTTCTATTGTTCTATCCTCAAATTCACTGGTTCTTTCCTTTGTCTTAGTCATTCTGCTTTTGAGCCTACCAGTGTTTCTTTTTATTTTTTTTTTATTTTTTTTTTTATTTTTCAGTTCTGTAATTTCCATTTGGTTCTTTCCTATATCTTTGGTGAGATTTTCTATTTTTTCATTTGTGTCAAAAATATATCCAATTGCTCTTTAAAACATGATGGCTGCTTTGAAATCATTGTCATACAATTCCAACATCTGATTCATTTTAGTGTTGACATCTGTTAATTGTCTTTTCTCATTCAGGTTGTCATTTTTCTGGTTTTTGGTATGATGAGTGACTTTTGATGGAATTCTGTACATTTTGGATATTATGTTAGGAGACTGGATTCTACTGAAATCTTCCATTTTAGTAGGCAGTCACCGTAACAGGTTTAGTGTATAACTGGGATACTGTTAAGGGTTTAATTGTGTCATTTCCCCTGCCCCAAAGATATGACCTAATCCACAGTTATAAAATTTCCTCTAAGCACTGTTTCGTGTTTTTGTTTTTAGTCATCTCAAAGTATTTTTAAAATTTTCCTTGTAATGTCTTCTTTGACCCATTGACTACTTAAGGGTATGTTGTTAAATTTCCATATACTTGTGAATTTCCCAAATTTCCTTCTAATTCCTTATATCATTCCTTTTTGGTTGGAGAACATATTTTATATGATTTCAATCCTTTTAAACTTATTAATACTTGTTTTATGGCCTAAAATATGGTTAATCATAGAAAATATTCCATGGGCACTTGAGAAGAATGTGTATTCTGGGTTCTTTGGCTGGAATGTTCTGTAGGTGTGTGTTAGGTCTAGTTGGTTTGTAGTATTGTTTAAGTCTTCTCTTCCCTTGTAGATCTTCTGTCTAGTTTTGCTATCCATCATTGAAAGTGGAGTATTTAAGTCTCCAACTATTATTGTTGAATTGTTTATTCTCCCCTCAATTCTGTCAGTGCTTCAATTCTTTTGGCCCTCTGTTGTTAGGTGCATTGTAGATTATGTTATCTCTTTCTTGACAGATTGGCCCTTTTATAATTATAAAATGTTGTATTAGTCAGCCGAAGGGGAGCTGATGCAATCTACCAGAAATTGGTTGGCTTTTATAAAGGGTATTTATTTGGGGTAGAAGTCCACAGTTACCAGGCCATAAAGCGTAAGTTTCTTCCTTCACCAAAGTACATTGCCACCTGTTGGAGAAAGACAGCTGCCGATGTTTGCCAGGGTTCAGGCTTCATGGTTTTCTCTCTTTCCAGGGCTGCGTTTCTCTCCGGGCATAGCTCCTCTGTTTCTTCCACAAAGTCAGCTGTAGACTATGAGGCTCTCTAGGCTTTGCATCTCTCCACAAAGCCAGCTGTAGACTATCAGGCGAATGGCTTGTCTTTATCCCAGGGCCTTCTCTCCTTCACAACCAACCTCTGACTTCCCGGGGCTCCAGCACAAGACTCCAACAACAAAACTGCTTCAACACTGTCCTTTGCCATGTCTTTTATCTTTGATTCTCCCACTCACCAAGGGGTGGGGCTCAACGCCCTACTGACGTGGCCCAGTCAACGCCCTAATCGTAACTTAATCATGCCCGATTAACAGATCAGTTTACAAGCATGATTCAATATCTGTTTTTGGAATTCATAATTACATCAAACTGCAACAAATGTCTTCTTTGTTTTTAGTAACAATTTTTGTCTTAAAATATATTTGATATTAGTATAGTCACAACAGTTCTCTGTTGGTTGCTATTTGCATGGTATATCTTTTTCTTTCCATTTGCTTTCTTCCTATTTAATCTTTGACTCTAAAGTGGTTCTTGTAATGAGCATATAGTTGGGTCATGTTTTGGGATTTTTTTTGGTCCATTCTGCCAATATCTTGCCTGTTGAGAGTGTTTAATTTATTTATATTTTGTGTAATTACTGGTAAGTTAGGATTTATGTCTCCCGTTTTCCTATTTGTCTTTTACGTCTTATGCCCATTTTTGTTCCTTTATTCCTCCATTACTTTCTTCTTTTGTGTTAGTTATTTTCCAATATAGAATTTGTATTCTCTTATTTATTTTACTATCATTTTTTAATTTTCCTGGTTATTAAAATGAACATCTTAAATTATGACAATCTAGTTTCTATTAATACCAACTTAATTTCAATAGTATACAAAAAACTGCTTTAATATAAATCTGTTTCTTCCCCCCTCCTTTGGGTGATTTTTATTTATTTATTTATTTATTTATTTATTTTTTTATTATATATCTCCCCTTCCCCCCGCTGCAGGGACGCGCCGAGAGTGGTCACTGCGCAGGCGCGGCTCTCCCCGCTTGTGGGCGGTCTCTGCGTCCGTTCACGGCCGGCGCTTGATTCAGTTCACGGGTGGCTGGCTGTGCTCCATCCGCGGGCGACTTGCCCTGCCCGTGGCGGCCCCTGCCCTGTCCGTGGCAGCTTCTTGCCCTGCCCACGGCGTCTCCGGCCCGCCCACGGCGGCTTGCCATTCTCAAGGTGGTCTGCCCGCTAGGAGAGGTCCCCGGGAATCGAACCCAGGGCCTCCCATGTGGCATGCCGGCGCCCTATCCACTGGGCTATCGAGCCGGCCCCCTTTGGGTGATTTTTATTCAAATTAAACTTTATACATTATAAGTCTATCAACACAGTTTTATAATTATTGCTTTAAGCAGTTGTCTTAAAAATTTTTTTTTAATTATTTTTTATTTTTTTGATTGTGCAACAAGAATGTGCTAAGCAGCAGTTGTCTTTTATTTGTTTGTTTGTTTTGTTGTTTTGAGGTACCAGGGCCGAAGATTAAACCCCAGACCTTGTATGTGGGAAGCCAGCGCTCAATCACTGAGCCACATTGGCTCCCCTGAGTTGGTTTTCTTGTTTGTTTGCTTGTTGTTACTGAACCCAGGACCTCCCGTATGGGAAGCAGGTGCTCAACGGCTTGAGCCATATCTGCTCCCTGCAGTTGTCTTTTAATTCAGATAGGAGGATTAAAATTACAAACAAAAAAAAAATGTTTATGCTATTTTTATATTTACCTATGCAGTTACTTTTATCATTGCTGTTTATTTCTTCATGTGGATTCGAGTTACTGTCTAGTGTCTTTTCATTTCAGCCTGAAAGCCGCCCTTTAGTATTTCTTGTGGGGCAACTCTGCTAGTGACAGATTTTCTCATTTTTTGTTAGATGGGAATGTCTTAATTTCTCCTTTATTAATGCAGGATAATCTTGCTGTACATATAATTCTTATTTATTTATTTATTTATTTATTATACATCCCCCCTCCTTCTGCTTGTTCTTGCTGTGTTCATTTTCTTTGCGTTCCTCTGTGTCTGCTTGTCTCCCCCCGCTGGGGCGACCCACCAAGTCAACTCACTGGCGTGGCAGCCTGCCTGCTTGCGGGGGCTCCCCCTTGCTCGTGGGGGCTTGCCTTTGCCCGTGGGGGCTTGCCCTGCCCGTGGCAGCGTGCCCTGCCCACAGCGAAGTGCCCTGCCCACAGCGGCTTGCCTTCTTGAGGTGGTCTGCCCGTTCAGGGAGGCCCCGGGGACCAAACCCGGGGCCTCCCATGTGGTAAACTGGTGCCCTACCAACTGGGCTACAGCTGGCCCACATGTACATATAATTCATGACTGACAGACTTTTTCTTTCAGTACTCTGAATATGTCCTCCCTCTGCCTTCGTGGTTTATTGGGAGATTTAGCTTTTCATTTTACTGTGATGAGTGGCTTTTCAATTGCTATCTTCAAAATCTTCTCTTTGGCTTTGGAGAGTTTGATTATGTGGTGTCTAGGTGTACATCTATTTGAATTTATCCTATTTGGTATTTGTTGAGTTCCTTGGATATGTATATTAATGTTTTTCATTTAATTTGGGAAGTTTGGGCCATTATTTCTTTGCATATTCTTTCTTCCCCTTTCTTTCTCTTCTTGCCTAAGAAAGTCTCATTATGCATATGTTGGTATCTTTGATTATGTCCCACAGGTATCGGAGACCATGTTCATTTTTCTTCATTCTTTTTCCCTTCTGTTTCTCAAACTGGATAACTGATCTATCTTCAAGTTTGCTCATTCTTTCTTCTACCAGCGTAAATCTGCTGTTGAGCCCCTCTAGTGAATTTTTTATTCCAGTTATTGTACTTTTCAACCCTTTTCTTTCTATTTGACTCATGTTTTTTAAAAACGGATTTTTACCTCTTTATCGATATTCCCTATTAGGTGAGAATCATTCTCATGATTTCCTTTAGTCTTTTAAACATGGTTTCTTTCAGCTCTTTGATCACATTTACAATACTTGATTTAAAGTCTTTGTCGAATAAGTTCAACCTCTGGGCTTTCTCAGGGATAGTTCTATTGACTGCCTTGTTTCCCTTGTATGGGATGTTTCTCTGCTTGTGTTGTAATTTTTTGTTTAAAAGTGAACATTTGAAATATAATGTGGCTAATCTGGAACTATTTATCCCTCTCCGCTTGGGTTTTTTGCTGCTGTTGTTCCTGTTTGTTTGTTTAGTTACTTTCTTTTACTAATTCTGTGAAATCTGTATCCTTTGTCTTGTGTAATCACTGAACTTTCTGCTTGGTTTGCTTATTGGTCAGCTAATGTTTGGACAGATTTCCTTAAATGCCTTGAACCAATAACTCTCCCAGCCATTGGTGAGGGGCTCTGTGTGTATGTTGCAGCACCTCTTCAATGCTCTAGCAGTTAACAGTTGTGCCTTAGCCTTCACTTCTTGCTTGTGCAAAGCATCACATACGCCAGAGATAGAGAGTAGGGCTTTCTTAGATCTTTCTTGGACATGTGCATACCTTCTGGATTCCCAGGAATATGTCAGAGCTTTTCTGAACCCTCTATGGACATCTCATTTCCCAGTTTATCCTTTTATCCTGTTTTTTGGTGAATGTCTTGTTTGTCTCAACCGTTATGGCTGCCTCAGCCTGCTGAGACACTCAATAATTGTCTCTAATTGTTTTGTTTTTGTTTTTTTTTTAACAAATCAATTTTATTGATACATATTAAGAAAGCATAGAGTTCATCCAAAGTGTACAACCAATGGTATCTGGAATTTGCTTTCATCAGTTAAATCATTATTAGAGCATTTCCAGTAGTTCAATAATAATAACAATGAACAAAAAACAAACTAACGAACAAGAAAATTCTTCACCTCTGAATCTTTGTTTCCCTTGCTGTACATAGCTGCTATTTCTGGCTATTCTTGCATAATTATTTATTTATTAAGCATTTTATTGAGATATAATCACATACCATATGATCTATCCAAAGTGTATAATCAATGGCTTTAAAAAAATTTTTTTTTCTGTTATATATCCCTCCCCTTTCTGCTTGCTCTTGCTGTGTGTTCATTTTTTGTGTTCTTCTATGTCTGCTTTGTCTCCCCCCGCTGCGGTGATGACCCAAGTCAGCTCACTGTGCAGGCGGCTTGCCCCGCTTGTGGGCGGCTCTGCTTCCGTTCCCGGGTGGCTTTTTTGCTCCATTCGCAGGTGGCTTTGCTCCGTTCGCAGGCGGCTTGCCCTGCCCGTGGTGGCTTTTGCCCTGCCCATGGCGGCTTTTTTTCGCCCTACCCACGGTGGCTCTGCCTCGCCCATGGCAGCTTTTTTTTTTGCCTTCTCAGGCAGTCTGCCTGCTCGGAGAGGTCCCCGGGAACCAAACCCTGGGCCTCCCATGTGGTGTACTGGCGCTCTATCCACTGGGCTACAGCCGGCCCCTCAATGGCTTTTAGTATAATAATCATGATGTTGTGCATTCATCATCACAAAAATTTTTAGAACTATTTCATTACTCCAAAAACAAAAGCTCCACACCCTTTAGCATGCATTCCCAGCCCTACATAACCATTAATCTAATTTTATCTTTATAAATTGATTTATATTTACATTTTATATAAATGGAATCACACAATATGTTACACACTATGTTTAGTTCATAGTAGCACAGTCATACAGTATTTGTCCTTTTGTATCTGACTTGCTTCACTCAACATAATGTCCTCCAGGTTCATCCATGTTGTCATATCTTTACGACTTCATTTCTTCTTACAGCTGCTTAATATTCCATTGTGTGAATACACCACACATTCATCGGTTGATAGACACCGGGGTTGTTTCCAAATTTTGGCAGTTGTGAAAACACCGCGATGAACATTGGTGTGCAGATGTCCTTTTGTGTCACTGCTCTCAGTTCTTCTGGGTATATACTCAATAGTGGTATCGCAGGGTCATGTGGCAAATCTATATTCAACTTCTTTAGGAATGGCCAAACAGTTCTCCATAGTGGCTGTACCATTCTACGTTCCCAACAGTGAATAAGTGTTCCTAATTCCCCACATCCTCTCCAACACTTGTAGTTCTCTGTCTTTTTAATAGTGGCCATTCTGATAGGTGTTAAAACATATCTCATTGTAGTTTTGATTTGCATTTTCCTAATCGCTAGTGATGTTGAACATTTTTTCATGTTTTTTTTTTTTT
>PVKH010046105.1:0-10436 GCA_004027955.1 Chaetophractus vellerosus
GTCCCCACCCACCAAGGGGGGTGAGACTCAACATCCTACTGATGTGGCCCAATCAAAGCCCTAATCATAATTTAGCCACACCCAGATACATACCAGTTTACAAACATAATCCAATATCTATTTTTGGAATTTATAAACAATGCCAAACTGCCACAGGTGCTGAGAGAACTGGATAGCCATATCCAAAAGAAAGAAAAAGGACCCCTACCTCACTCTCTATACAAGAATCAACTCAAATGTATCAAGGACCTAAATATAAAAGTGACAACCATAAAACTCCTAAAGAAAAATGTAGAGAAACATCTTCAAGATCTTGTGGTAGGTGGTAGTTTCTTAAACCTTACACCCAAAGCACAAGCAACAGAAGAAAAAGTTGATAAATGGGACTTCCTCAAAATTCAACACTTTTGAACCTCAGAGGACTTTGTCAAAAGGGTGAAAAGGCAGCTGACTCAATGGGAGAAAATATTTGGCAATCACATATCCGATAAGGGTTTGATATCCATGTTATATAAAGAGATCATACAACTCAACAATAAAAAGATAAGCAACCCAATTTAAAAATGGGCAAAATACCTGAATAAATATTTTTCCAAAGAGGAAATACAAATGACCAAAAAGCATGTGAAAGAATGTTCAAAATCACTAGCTATTAGGGAAATGCAGATCAAAACTACAATGAAATATCATTTCACACCTTATAGAATGGCCATTCTTAAAAAAAAAATGGAAAACTACAAGTACTGAAGAGGATGTGGAGAAATAGGAACACTTCTTCACTGTTGGTGGAAGGTAAAATGGTGTAGCCTCTGTGGAACATAGTTCGGCAGTACCTCTAGAAGTTGAATATAGACCTGATGTATAATCCAGCAATCCCATTACTAGAAATATATTCAGAAGGACTGAATGCAAGGATGTGAACTGACATTTGCACACCAATATTGTAGCAGCATTATTCATAATTTCTAAAATATGGGAACAGTCCAAGTGTCCACCAACTGATGAATGGATAAACAAAATGTGGTATATACGTACACTGAAATAGTAATTCAGCTGTAAGAAGAAATGAAATTAGGATGCATATGACAACAAGGATGAATCTTGAGGACATGATGTTGAGTGAAACAAGCCAGACACAAAAGGACAAATATTGTATGGTCTCACGAATATGAACTAAATACGATGGTAAACTCACAGAGGTAAACTCAAGAAGACAGGTTACTAGGAGATAGAATGTGGGGTGAGAAAGGGAGCTGATGCTCAATGTATGTAGAGTTTTTAATAAGGTTTATTGTAAAAGTATGGAATGAATAGAGCTGATGGTAACACATTATAGTGAGTATAAGTAACACTACTGATCTATAAATGTGATTGTGGCTGAAAGGGGTTGTTTGTGGATGTATTATTTCAATTGAAAAGAAGCAAGAGAATAATCTAGAGAACGTGCAACATAGTGATTTTGATGGTGGATGAAGATTCTGGTTAATAATACAAATATAAGAATGTTCTTATTTTACAAAGTGTTAGAATATGGTGATATATGGGGAAATTACAACTAATGTAACTTATGGATGATAGTTAACAGGACTATTGTAATATTTTTGCAGCAGTGGCAAAGAAGATTTTTATGTCAATTCCAAAAGACAACTATAGGGAGGTATAAGAGCTACAGGATTTCCTTTTGGAGTAATAAAAATGTTCTAAAATTGACTGAGGTGACAGCACAATTCTGAGATGAAAATGACAGCCACTGAGTATACACTTTGAATGGATTTTACAAAGGCATGTAATTTTATTACACGAGGAATCCAGTGGGGGAAGAAAGACTGTGGTTAACAGAACAAATATGAGAAGATTCTCTCATGAACGATAACAAATATATAATTTCAATGTATGGTGTTAATAATTGGGTGGGTTGGGGGAAAAACATACCAAATATAAAATATGAGTTATAGTTAGTAGTAATATTTTAGTGATGCTCTTTCATAGTCTCTAACAAATGTTTCACAACCATGTGCAAGGTATTGGTGGTGGGGTGATGTATTGGAGCCCTGTATGATGACATGCATGTTTGTTTTGTAAGTTCACAACTTTTACTATATACTTACTATTTATGTATGTGCATGTATGTATGATATACTTCAATAAAATGTTATTTAAAAAAATAAAGTCAATGGGACCTGGAAGAGAAAGACGATACCACCATGTGCATTGCCATGTGACAGAAAAGCCATCAAGGATTGCTGGCAGCCAGCCCCAGAAAGCCAGACTTCAAGAAAGCATTGCTTTACTGATGCCTCAGTTTTGGACAGTTCTCATTGTTTAGGCTAATCCATTGCATGGTATTTGCTTTAGCAATGAGAAAAACTAAAACAGCACTATTTGACACTATAATAAGACTGGAAAGATGGAAGAAAGGAAGGGAGAAAGAAAGAAAAACATTTTAAAGCAATAGAAGTACAAAATGGTTGAACCTTGAAAACATATTATGTGAAATAAACCAGACACAAAGAACAAATATTGTATAATTCCACTAATATAAAGTATCTAGAATAGCACATTCAGAGAGACAGAAAATCAATTAGAGCTACCTGGGCTTAGTGGGGAGGAGGGAATGGGAAGTTATTGCTTAATTGGCATAGAGTTTCTGTTTTGGGTGATCAAAAAGCTTTGATAGTAGATGGTGGTTATGGTAGCACAACACTGTCAGTGTAATTAATGCCACTGAATTGTACACTTAAAAATGATTAAAATGGTTGGGAAGCAGATGTGGCTCAAGTGCCACCTCTCAGTTACCACATGGGAGGTCCCTGGTTCAGTTCTTGGTGCCTCCTAAGGAAGACAGCGAGCTGGCTTGATGGGCAGATGGGCAGGTACAGCAAGCTTATGCAACAAGATGATGCAACAAAAGAAGCATGAAGAAAAACATAATGAGCGTCACAACAAAGCAGGGAATGGAAGTGGCACAAGGGATTAGGTGCCTCCCTCCCACATCAGAGGTCCCAGGTTTGGTTCCCAGTGCCTCCTAAAGAAACAAGGAAGACAAACAGACACAGCAAGTGCAAACAACAAAGGGGTAGGGAGAAATAAATAAAATAAATCTTTTAAAAAATGATTAAAATGGCAAATTTTATGTTATATATATATATTAGCACAATAAAAATTTTTTTAAAGAAATCTTAAAAACTTTCAACATGTTTCCTGCCTGTAAGAACTTTATTATCTACTTCATTATGATTATTCATAGCTCAATGCATTGAAAATTTCATAACAAGATGACAGACCAGAGAGTGCATCTAAAGGCCTTCCTAAATATCACTGGCAAGTCAATCGATATTAATCAGTCAGCAAGCTCCTCTTAGAGGAGACGTCATTGCAATGAACAACTTTCTTCTCCCAGGACCCCATTCAAGTTCATGGTTTTAGCCAAAGAAAACTTCTATCCATCACTCACAAATTCAGTTTTGGCCTAGACTTCAGAAACGAGCTTAATTCTAACAATTTTTCAGGGTCCTTATGCAATAGTTTTACACAAATGCTCTTTTGGAGGAGGAAGTTACAAAGGTAGAGAAATTGCATAATGTATCTGCTTTTTAGCTCATCTAAATACTGAGGCCAGAGACGTGAATGAACACCAAGGATACCATTGGCTTTAGCACTGCCTCACCAACATTAGGGAATGCCTCCAAAATTCCCTGGGATGAGGGATACCCTTTCCCCAGGCCCCACACATATCCAATGCAATTGGGCTAACAGGCGGGCAGATTTACAAGTGATAAACCTTGTCATCTAATCAGAGAATGGAGAAACATTACATCCCTTGTTTCAGGTGCATTTTTATTAACATCACAGTAGCTCTGGGGCAGGCATGAAATGCTGTTAGTTTTTACTGAAATTATAGTATGTTCTCAGGTCTTTTATGGTACCAGCTCTTGTTAAATGTCATCTCCCATCTCATATATGTAGAGTTGTTTTGTTGAATCTTAATTTTATGACTGCTTAAGCTCTTGCGGATTTTAACCCACACTTCCATTCTATTGAAATCATTGTGAATCAAGATTTGTTATTTCTAAGTTATTAGGTGAAGCTACTTGGGTTCTGTGGAATTTTACGAAAGTCATTGCCCCAGGTTGGTGTTCACCCATTTATTAAGCACTTTCTGGATGTGATTATTCAGTCAATTTGGTTACACATAATAAAACAATCAGAAATACCAAGTATATATGCTCTCTGATTTACCAGCCCAGTACCTCTACTCAAATATTCCATCAGATTTGTTTATGAAAACTAATTAGTAGTGAACTCTTGCTTGCTCATTGTCATTCTTCCTCATCTTAGAAAAATAATAACATTCATGAGTAGTTTTCTCTTTATGAATGTATTAGGTGGCTCTTTGTAAACAAGCTTGAAAAATAAGTGTATAAAGAAGAAAAGAAAAGCCGCACAGAACCTCACCACCTCCACATTTCAGTAACTTCCTTTCAGTTCGCTTCCTGTCTCCGGTCCCCCTCCCCCATTCCACCTCATGTACCTGCATCTGCCTTAGCGAATCCCTTCAGCTCTCCCCTCTATGGCTTCTCTTCCCCCAGCTCAGATAGTCCACATCCTCTGCCCTCTGGTGCCTGGCAGCTCAACATCTGCTCTTTTGGTTCCCGCACTGCTTTTCCTCCTCAGGCACCCACAAGCCTGGGACGGATGCACCACAGGGTTTTTCCTGGTGATGTGCCAGGGGCACTCAGTGCTGCAGGACACCCATGGGTCGTGTTTTTGGAGCATCAATTTAAGGATTGGGGATGAGTAACATTTGCTTTAATTAAAAGAATTAGGGGGAACCAGCTGTGGCTCAATTGGTAGAGCCCTGGTTTACCACATGGGAGGCCCCAGGTTCGGTTCCTGGGGCCCCCTGGAGAAGGCAGGCCGCAGGGAGCTGGCAAGCTGCCGCAAGCCAATGCAAGCTGCCTCCAGCAGGCAAGCCCCCAGGCAGTGAGCTGACTCAGCGGGATGTTGCAGCCGGGGAAGACAAGCAGACACAGAAGAACGCAAAAACGAACACAGCAAGAACAAGCAGCAAGGGGGGATGAATAAATAAATAAATCTTTAAAAATAAATAAATAAAAGAATTAGGGAGGTATTATAGAGTAGAATGCAAAATATGAATAAAAATTAAGATAAAAAATTCAATTGCATTACATTCCCAAACCACCCACCCTCTACCACCCACCCTCTACCGTTAGCACCATTTTTGGGTATGCATTGGCTGTATTTGATCCATAGAAATACTTGGGATGAGAAGTTTGAGAACATTTCCCTGTTGTACAGAGAACTGTTGCTAAGTCCAGCTTGACTTAGCAGTCTCTTATTTACTCTATGACATATTTTCATCCAAGTGCCCCAGAGTCCTTCCCTGTAACCCCTGTCTTGTCCCATCCACCTCATCCGGTACTAGTCTGTTCAACGTCTCTTATATCTTTACCCCAAATGTGAATATTGAGCAAAACATTCCCTCAGAAGGCTATTTATGTCTGTCTAACTCAGTGTACAAAGATATAATTGAAAGGAAGGGTTTTGCTTAATTTTACCTAATAATTCTCAGCCTCAGGTCAATCAGATTTTGTATCTTAATTTTTTAAATTCAAGTTTAGATTTTGACTATTTTTCCATATCATAAAATATCATTCAAAAACATTATTTTAATAGCATTACAATGTTTCATCCTTTTGATATATCATAATTTATTAATGCATAATTTTAGGATATTTATATGGTTTCCATTTTTTAATGATTATAAATAATACTTCTTTACTTCTTTGCTCAGATGCAACTAAATAAAAAATGAGACCCCTGAGGGATTGGGAACAGGTCGGGAAGCTGAGAAGGTGACTGATCAGGGGGAACCATTCAGGACCAAGGCTTTGAACCATGTGAGCCCGTGAGGGATCTAGTCTCACTGGGTACCAGGATTAGACTTCCTGGCTAAAAGGCAAGAGATCGGACCACTCTTAATTTTGTCATCATCCAGGGCTGCCCAAGCACTGAAACCTTAAATTCCACTTAAAACACACACACACACACACACACACACAACTTATTTTATGACAGCTCTTTTCTTTTACTTCAGCCTCATTAAGACCTCCAGGTGGTTGATACTCTTTTATTGTTGTCTCTGTATCATTTTCTTTAATCTACTTTCTACTTAATTTTGGTTTTACTTTGCTGATTTTTTTTTTCTTCTTAAAGTGTAGAATAAGGTCATTGATTTTAGACCTTCCTTTTTTTTTTTTTTTTTAATTTTTCCTGGGCCCTCTGAACTGCAACTCATAATTTCAGATCTTGTTTTTTCAGTTCAAAATCTTTCCTAAATGCCCTTGTGATTTCATCTGTCTTTCATGAATTGCTTGGAAATGTGTTGTTCACTTTACAAATATCTGGGGATTCTCTAAATACCTTTTTAAATTCATTTCCATTGTGGTCGTCATAGAGCACTGTGGTAGGTTGAATTATGTACCTCAGTTTAGAGTTTTCTAAATCTTACTCCACATTCCTGTGGGTGTGAGCCCATTGTCAATAGGAACCTTGAAGGTATTATTTTTAGTTAAAGTGTGGCCCAAAGGAGTGAGGGTAGGTCTTAATCCAGGCTACTGGAGACCTCATGAAGAGAAGGTCACAGGGAGGTCAGTGGGAAGAGAACCTGCCATGTGACAGGAGATTGGAACTCAGTTATTAAGTGCATAAACATTCATGATTATTATCTTTTTCTCATTAATTGATATTTATATCATTGTGAAATACCCTTCTTCATTTCCAGTAATAGCCTTTGCCTTGAGGTCTATTTTATCTGATATAAATACAGCCACTACAGTCTTCTTATACTTCCTATTTGCATGGTTTATCATTACCCATCCATTCACTTTTAGCCAATCTGTGTCATTACATTGAAAGTGCGTCTTTTATAAAAACATGTCATTGGATCTTGCTTTTTCATCATGCTAATAATTTCTATCTTTTAACTGATGCATTAAATCTATGAAAATTAATATAATTGTTGATATGGTTGGATTTATGCCTACCATTTTATTATTCGTTTTCTGTTTGTTTCCTCTGTTTTTGTTTCTCTGTTCTTCCTTTCCTATCTTCTTTTGGGTTTTTAAAATATATTTTTTAGAATTTACCTTTATCTTTTTGCTTTTTTAGCTATATCTCAATGATTTACCTATTAATGGTTCTCTAGGGTATACAATATGCATTCTCAATGTTTCACAGTCCACTTAGAAATAATATTGTACTACTTTATGAGAAATGTGGAAAATTTGCAACCTTATAGGTCCATTTACCTCCCATCCTGCCATTTATGCTATAGTTGTCATGTATAATATCTATACTTATTTTATAAAGTCCACATGACAATGCTATAATTTTTCCTTTAAACAATCCTAAGTTGTTTGAAGATATTTACCACTTCTGACTTTCCATCTAGTATAATTTCCCTTTACTCTGAAAAAAATCTCTTTAGCATTTCTTATAGTACAGGTCTGCTGGCAATGAACTCTCTTAATTTTATTTTATTTGAAAATACATTTATTTTGCTTCTTTTCTCTGAAGGATATTTTCAATGAATACAGAATTCTGGACAAACAGATGTTTTGTTTTTTTTCTTCAGCACTTTAAAGATGATTTTTCACTGTTTTCTTGACTTTATAGTTTCTGAAAAGAACTCTTTGTTAATCTTAATAATTGTTTCCCTATATGTAAAGTTTTGTTTTTCTCTGGATGTTTTTAAGATTGTCTCTTTATCTTTGGTTTTTATCAGTTTGATTGTGATATGCCTGTGCAAGTTTGCTTTGAATTTATTCTACTGAGCTTCTGGAAGCTACAAATTAAGATTCAGGCAAATCTGGGCACAAGCATAGCTACTTCTAAGCCCAAGTGAAGGGTGTGACCCAACATCAGGGGTAGGGGAATCCTCCTTCCTGCCAACAGTGCTTTGGCCCTGGGAACGTGGGGTGGGAAGCCCCAGGAAGAACAGCTTTGATCTGGACACGGGAATTCCCATGTCGACAGCACAGCAGGAAGGCTTCTGTAAGCAGCAGCTGTGTACCTGGGGAACCAGAACAAAGGAAAGAGGCCAGAGTGGGCATCCCTTGGTTTCTGCAGCTGCCATACTGGTCTGTAGGCACAAGGAGGCATCCCTTAGGGGACCTACAGAAATAACAGGGGGACTATGATCTGCCAATCAAGTCAGTAGGGACTTATACTATAATAGATTAGGCACTTAAGGAGGCATGAGCACATTTTGTAGGTCCAGACTAATGAGCTCCAGGACATTGGGGTACCTTCATTCTCACACACACAATAGTGAGTGCAACTTCATGGTTTATGGACCCCCAATTAAGGAATGTTTTCTTGAAAGCTAAAGTTCATGTCCTGTAGCATGTACACAAGGCCCTCTGCTTGAACTTTTTATTTTGCCTTATCTTTCATAAATGCTATTTTTTTTTTAAAAAAAGATTTATTTATTTACTTTATTTTTCTACCCCCTCTCTCAGATGGATCTCTCATCTGTCTTCTCATTGTTTGCTTACTTTCTCCAGGAGGCATGGGGAACCAAACCTGGGATTTCCCACATGAGCGGCGAGTGCCCAACAGCCTGAGCCACATCCACTCCCCACGGGCTGTGGCATCTGCTGGCTTGTGACATCTGCTCATTGCAGCAGGGGGAGTGCCTAGCTGTTTGCTGTGGGGGGCGGTGTCTGCTCGTCTTCTTTAGAAAGCACCAGGACCTCTCATGTGGTAGGCGGGCACCCAACTGGTTGACCCACACCCGCTTCCCTCATAAGTGTTATTTTAATTCCTTTGAAGTTCCCTGAACACACCATGCAACTTCCCAATCTTCCTCTCTCTCTCTCTCTGCCTTCTTCCCAACCCTCTTCCTTAGCCTTTGCCCCCATCACCTGGCGAAGGTCCCTTTATCCATTCTCAAGCATTGCCCCTGCCTACCTTCCAGGTAGGGCTAGGCTGACCCTTTTGGCACCCCTACAGCATTTATTCCATGTCTCCATTGTAGCACTAATCTCTATTACAGCATGGTAATGATTCAGGTAGTAACCTGAGCCCCATCTAGAATGTAAGCTCCTGGTGGGCAGGGATCATATTTTCTTATCACCATATCCCCCAAACCAAGCTCAGAGTTTGGCATATGCTAGGTGTTCAGTAAGTTGTGGCTGAAGAAAATTCAATAGTACATATTATCTAGGGCATATTTTCTTTCTTTCTGAAAACTTGGGCACCAATTTTCAATTTCCAGCCTTCTGGTGAATCTCATCTTTTCGGTGACTCCACAAATATTACCAAGCACAGGTTCTGCAATGCGTCTACAATATTTTCAGTGTCCTGGATTGTCAAGCATCTGTGTGTAGAGACTGGAACTTATTCACAGGACCTAAGAATTCTCTTCTTAATCTGATTCCGCCTGATTCTCCACTTATTTTCGGCTCAGTCCATATGGCCATTCTGACTTTTTTAACTTGAAAATGATTCCCTTTGACATAAACAAGGCTAAGATAGAAACTGAGTACTTCTGCTTCCTCTTTGCCCTATCTGACCGGTCAATGACTCTATCTCTTCCTTCTTTTTCTTGTTCTGGATGTTGTTTATCAAAATAGTCTTTTTATAAATTTGAACTGAGCATTTGCATGAGTCGCACCTTATCCAGAGCTTCAGCCTTTCTAATAAAATTCTTAACGAATAGAGCTATTCTTTTGAAGGTAATTCTGCGTCCCTTTTTTCCATCTTTTCTGCTTTTATCTCAGTGCTGGAAACCCCAAGACATCCCTTGAAAAACCCCTTGCTATGCAATCATGTCAAAATTTCTAAAAGTGTTTTTTGAAATCTGTTTTTCTAGTGTTTAGAGTTTGTGAGTGGGCTCATTTTTGGCTGTTATAAATGCTGAGAAAAAAACAGACACTTTCTGCCAAGATCATCCTCATTCCTAACTCACCAACCAGTTCTTCCTTGTGGGTCCGCATTAAATGCTGGATAGTAGATCTATTCATTGCTTTCCTAACCTTCTTGAGAGATGAAGTTGTGGGCAAGGCAAGTCAAGAATCGGTTAGACTTGTCACTTTCCACGGAATGAGACTTTCGGGAAATGTTGCCACTGTATCTTACTGGTGGGCCACAGTTCGGTCTTCAGTGACAAGAAAACACTATCCAGAGTCTGTAGCTAGCTAAGTAATTTATAATTTACCCCTAAAACCATTGTCACTTCTTTATTGCTCTCTCCTTATACCCTCATCCCCTCCCTTTGACTCATGAAGTCCTTATAAGTGTATATGGTTTTTTAACTTAGAGTTCAGTAGCCTTTCTATTCTCTTTATTTCTTTGAACATATTCTAACCCATTCATTGTTGTGTTCAATATTTATATACAGAATTTTCATG
>PVKH010046106.1:0-10431 GCA_004027955.1 Chaetophractus vellerosus
GGTGGGGGGAGCACGGCGCAGGCCTGGGGTTCGGGGCACAGGTGGGGGGAGCACAGCGCAGGCCCGGGGTTGGGGGCACTGGCGGGGGGAGCACGGCACAGGCCCGGGGTTCGGGGCACGGGTGGGGGAGCACAGCGCAGGTCCGGGGGGCACTGGCGGGGCAGCCCTGGTGCCTGTTGCCATCTCTCGCCTCGGCACTCAGCTTTGCGTCTTTGCGTGGCCACGTGCGCATCCTTGTCTTTGTTCGCTGCTTTCCAGCTAGAGCGCCAGCCCCTCCCCCACTCTGAGCAGGCCTAGGCAGAAGCCACGGGAAGGAGGCGCTTGCTGTGTCCTATTCCGTGTGAGAGCGTGGGCGTAACCAGAGGCGTAGCTCAGGACGTGCCACGGAGACGGGCTCGTCCGCCGGCAGTGGCCCGGCAGTCTGCCTCTGGCCTGCGCCGCCTTCAGGGATGGTGGCCGCCTGTCCGGCTGGCTCCCACGACAGTCACAGGCCACGGAGGCCGGTGCTACGGGTGGGTGCCACGGTGGGCCTCCAGCGCAGGCCACGCAGCAAGGCGTGTCTCAGAGAGCCTGGCTCTTATGCGGGGCCCTTGGTGGGGAAGGGTACGAGCCAGCGCAGCCCCAGGCCCGGCCGTGCCTCTCCCGGGGTCAGCGGGAGGTGGAGACCTGCAGGTGTCGAGGTCTCGGTCTGGAGGTGGGATCTGGGGGAGGCACGGGGGGGGAGAGCTGGAGAAGGATGGTCGTTGTTTGTGGCTTGCTCCGGCCGCCTGGGTGGCGCAGGAAGCTGCTTCCTCCGCCTCGGCTTGGCTCGGTCCCCGAGAGGCTCTGCTGGGAGCCTGGGTTGGCTTCCGGTGTTCCAGGAGTTTGCGTGGGGAGCTGGGAATCCGGAGTTCCCTGCCTGACCCTAGCTGTGAAGCCGGTAGTAGGGGTCACCCGCAGGCCTGCGCAGTCAGGACGCGCGGGCGGTGCCGGGGCAGGGAGGTCCTCGTCGCTGGCACCAGCTGTTGCAGGCAGAGTTTGGCCTGTTTTCCTAGCCCAAATTTTTTCAAGTCAAGAGCCATTCCGATTGTTGCCCCACCTCAAACGTTCTCCCCGGCCGTGCTCACCTGCCGCGATGATGCTGGCGAGCCGCTCTGGGCGCGGGATCAGAGAACGGGCGTTCCTGTATGAAGTTCAGGGTTGTGACGATTCCCCCAGGAAGGAACAGGGTTTCTATTCCCCGTTGTCCTGACCCGTGGCCAGTGGCACACTTTGTTTTATTTTATTTTCTACTACTTGATTTGAAACAGACCTTGGGTATTTGTATTTAAATGGTAATTTTCTACCAAAACTTCTGTGTTCAAACAAATTGGGGAATCTCAGTAATAACGTATAATTTTCTGCTGATAAAATCGGTGGCCAGCAGCAGACGCCTGACTTCCTAAAGCGCCGTTAACTTGGTCAGGAGCTTCGCTGAGCGTGATGCCGGGCTGAGCTGCCAGGGGTGGAAATCGCCGGCTAAGACAACCCGCCGGAAGGAAGGCAGCAGCCAGGTGGAAATCACTTGCTGTCATCGTATAAGCCAGAAGCCAGTGCGCCCATTCCATCTTCTCCACTGACCACACCGCCAGGAGAGGGTCAGCAGTGGAGACGCCGAGCGCTGAGCTAGGGCAGAGAAAACTGTCTCCAAGCTCCCCACCCGCTCCCTGGCTGGGCAGTCCCGGCAGAGCTGGCTGGCTAAGGCCTCGGCTTTCAGCCCTGTGGGCCTCCCGGGGGCTCCTGGGCTCGGAATCAGAGCGGCGAGCGCCTGGCCGGCCAGGGCCCGCGCCCGAGGCTGCCCCTCGCTGTGGAGCTGCGGCATGGCTGGGCATGGCCGTGCAGGTGTACCAGGCGAGCCTCGGGAGCCCCTCGGGGCGAGCCTGGGTGGTCAGTGCGGCGTCCAGCCAGGGCCGGATCCACAGAAGAGGTGGCCCTCCGTTGTCCAGGGTGGCTGCGACGATGACGTGAGACTGCGTATGGGGGGGTCAGGCTTGCTTCTAAAGGGGGCCTTCCACACTCTTACACCCCCCTCGAGTAAGATGGCTCGTGCTGTGATCGGCTCCTTGCCAGCCAGAACTGGTGTTGAATGACCTGCACGGAGCCTCTGATCTGAGCGGCTCCTTCTGCGCTCACCGTCCACGGGACACGCCTTTGTCAGACCTGGAAGGACAAACGGTCGGGAGAGAAGGGCTGGCAGAAGCAGAGCTGGGGCGGCGCGGGGAGAGCTGGGCCCCTGTGCTCTGCCTACCTGGGCCGTGGGCTCGTTTGTCTCTGGCTCCCCCAGGCCCCTCACAGCTGCTTGTCGTGCGAACACGGGCTGCCGCAGAGGGAGGGGCTCCAAGCCCCCTGCCCCGAGGGGAGCCCCCGCCAGGCCCCGGTAGCCTGGAGGCAGCTGCGCGCAGGTACCGGCTTGGCTCGTGGATGGCTTCCATTCTCTCCACGAGGGAAACGGCCCCGGGCAGCGTGGCATCGTCCTCGCGGTGCAGCAGGACAGACGACCTGGTGCAGCAGGACAGACGCCGTCTTACTTCGCACGGCACCTGGGGCTCTTCTCCGTCAGGCTATCCCCGCCTGAGCTGGTTTTCCAGGCGCTCCTGTAATGACCTTCTCCGAGAACCTTCTCCAGGTGCTCCCTGGAACCAGTACCTGCCGCCCTGCTCACACCCAGGCAGGCAGCTGAACCGGGGTCCCAGCTGGCTTTTATCTGCTCCCGTCTCTGTTCCGTTTTCCTGGGCTTTAACATTTGCACCCCTGGTTCTTGATATTTATGCCATCTCCTATGATAAATGTTTTTTTTTTTTCTTGAAAGCCTTCTTTGTTGAAAGCTGCTTACTGATGCCAAAGTAGAAGTTTTTCCACAGAAGCAGATGTGGTGTTAGGAAGGGATCTGAAATGGTTTTGTGGCCTGCACGTGGCAGGTGGTGGTTTCAGAAGTGATTTGCCATGTTCCTGTTTCAGGACCGTTGGGGTCACTTTTCCACCCTCAAGGCTGGGAGATACTCTCCTACACCCCATCTACTACCTTTCAGTTTTGCTGTTCACACTCAGGTCTAATTCTACCTGAAGGCCTGTCTTTCTTTTTTTCTTTTTCAGGCTGTGAGGTGGGGGTGCCCATATACTAAACTCACCGTGTGCTCTCGTCTGGTAACCTGTCCTGGACCCTGTTCTCTCACAGGCCTATTTGTTTTTGAGCTGTAACCACAAAGATTTATTCCTTACGGTGTATGTGGCTTAATAGCCGAGGCAACCGAGTTCTGCAGTCTCCTTGTGTTAAAACATCTCTCAGCTAACAGCGGCTTGAAAATCTCTTCCATGTGAACACTGGCAGCAATTCAAGTTTCTCCCTAAACTTCTTTGCCTATTTATTTCATTTTTGTTTTTGAAAATTATGAAATATTTTTATATATAGGAAAGTTTAGTGAATGCTGAAAATCACCCTGTACCTATCACTTCTTAAACAAATCTTAGCTTTTGGCCATGTTCAGGCACATTCTTAGAAAGAAATGTGGCGGGTCAGATGGAGGTGACGCATTCCCCGGCTCCATCCCCTCCTTTGATCCCCAGATGCAAGCCCTCCCTCAGCCTGCGGGTGCAAGCCCTATCTCAGATTTGGTCTTTGTCTTTCCCTAGCAAGGTACTGCTATATAGAGTTTGGGTAGCATAAATAGGGCTATTTTTCAGAATTTTAAACATTCTAATTTTAGACATTCTTAAAATGAACGACCTATCAACATTATAAATCTCAATAAACAAAGTCATCCGAACAAACCAACCAACTCGATGGGAGGGGACAGCATTGCATTTTATGAGTGGCCTGCGACTGGTCGAGCCTCCGTTCTGCTCATGGCTGTTTGTCCAGCTTCACTTTCTTTGGGGTGGATCCCGGCTCCCAGATTGAGTACGATTTCCGCTTTGCCAGCTTTTGCCCAGAGCAGGGCCCTTCCCGTCACTCTGCCGTGCTACGAAACCAGCGCGGTGAGACGGAAGCTTTGGGCAGCCGAGCGTGTGAACTTCCTCACCGAGAGGGGGCAGCCCCGGCTGCGGATGAGGCTGCGCCACCCTCCGTGGGGGGCCTCGAGCCCCGGTCACCGTCTCTCCTGGGCCTTCCAGTTTCCATCACCCCGCGGGAGCCGTGTTCTCGACCACCACCGGACCCCCTTCTAGACCGGGGTCCCCTAGGCCCAGGGCTGCTCTTAGCAGAACAGAACAAAACAAAAGTCAGGTTACTGAGGTGTAGATGGCACACGTAACTGCAGGCGCCCACGAACACACCTCCCCAAGTAACAAACTCAACACTGCGGACTCGCAAGTGTCCTGCGCAAGTTCCCTCGAGCCCCTCGGCAGCCCTTCCCTGCTCCTCCCCGCCCTCCCCGCCTCCTCGCCCCATCCCAAGGCAGCCAGGCCCTCCTCCTGTGGCTAGAGACCGTTTGTACTTTCTGGGATTGCACACAGTGGACCGTACAGCATGACTCCCTTTTGCCTGGCTTTGTTTGAGATCCACCACGTGGTACATAGCACCTGAAGAGCTCTTCCCTCCTGCTCCACCGCCTGGACGTCCCTCCATCTGTCTGCACGTTCACTTGCCGATGGACATTTGGGTCGCACTGGCTTCCGGCTAGTTCAGATACAGCCGCTGTGAGCCCTCACACGCTAGCCGTGAGCCTTCTTCTCTTTTGGATGAGCGCCTGGGAGTAGAATGGCCAGCTCACGTGGGAGGCAGATGCCTAGTGAAGAAACTGCCCATCTGCTCTCCAAGTGCTCGTATCTTCTGTCTCCTGACCAGCGGTGTGTGAGGGCCCCTCTACTAACACTTGGGAAGAGCTGTCCTTTTAATTTTAGCCGTTCTAATTTGGTAGTACCTCATTGTGCTTCTAGTTGCATTTTCCTGATGACCAGTGACATTGAGCATCTTCTCATGGCTTATTTGCCATGCAGTTATCTTCTTTGGCAAAGTGTCCAAATCGTTTGCCCACTCTTTAATTTGCTTTTTTATTATTGAGTTTTGAGAGTTCTTTCTATTTTTTAGATACAAGTCCTTTATCAGATATATACTTTGCAAATATTTTCTTCCAGACTATGGATTGTCTTTTCATTACTTTGAAGTGCACATTAAACATTTACAAGAATAAACCATATTCTTGGCTATAAAACAAGTCTTAATACATTTAAAACAATTCAAGTCTTAAGCAGTAGGCTTATATCTATGGCAATGAATATGTATGTGTATATATGGCAATATATATGTTTTTTGTTTCAATTTCTGATTGTTGCTAATGTAGAGAAATCAATTGATTTTGGTATGTTGATCTTGTAATTTGCAATCTTGATAAACTTAGATATTAGTTCTAGCAGCATGTTTGTAGATTACATCAGATTTTCCAGGTAGACAATCATGTCACCTGCGAACAAAGATGGTTTTATTCTTTCTTCCCATCCTGGATGCCTTTTATGTCTTGTCTTATCTTGTTTGGTCTCACTGGCTAGAGCCTGCAGGAGTTGTGGGAGTGGACACTGTGGCCTTGTCCGTGTTTCTATGGAGCAGGCATTCAGCCTTTTGTTACTAAGTGTGAGGTGAGCCGTGGGCCGTTCGTGAGTGCCATTTATCAGGTTGGGAAATGTCCCTTCTATGCCAAGTTTGCTGAGAATTTTTATGAGGAACGGATGTTGGATTCTATTAAATGGTTTTTAATAAATGTCTGTTGAGATGATCACATGAATTTCCTTTTTAATTTACTGTGTTAAACTACACTTACGGCCTTTTGAAGTTAAACCCACCTGCATTTATTTATGTGACAAGCCTCCTTGGTCACATTATAGTATCCTTTTCCTATATCGCTAGGCTTGATTGGCTAAACTTTTATTAAGAATTTTTACATCTATATCCATGAAGGATATTGGTCTGAAGTTTCCTTTTCTTGTAATGTCTTTATCTAGTTTTCTATCAGGGTAATGTTAGCCTCATAGACTGAATTGGGATACAGACTCTGCTCTTCAGTTTTCTTAAAGATTTTGTGTAGGATTAAAATTTTGCTAAAATTTACAAGTGAAACCATTTTCTTTATAGGAAGGTTTTAACTAAAAACTCAATTTCTTTAATATATACTGGGCTCCTCAGTGAGCAAGAGTTAATAATTAGTGTGTTTGAAGTCATTTTTCCACTTCATCTAAGTTTCATAAACTAGTTCATAATATTTCCTTTTTATTGTTTTAATATCTGTAAGAGTCAGCACTGATGCCACCTTCCTTATTCCTGGTTTTTGTAATTTGTACGTACTTCTTTTTTTTCCTTATCAATATGACTAGAGGTTTGACAATTTTATTGATCTTCTCAAAGAACCAGCTTTTGATTTCACTGAGTTTTCTATTTTTTACTATTTACTAGGTCACTGATTTCTGCTCTCATCTTCATTATTTCCTTTCTTCTTCCTACTTTGGGTTTAATGTGTTCTCTTTCCAGGTTCATAAGGTAGAAACAGAGATCATTATTCTGAAAACACACTTTTTTTTTCTAATATTGGTACTTATTGCAATAAATTGTCCTCGAGGTACTGCTTTTGCAGCATCCCATAGATTTTGATATATTATGTTTTCATTTTTATTCCACTAAAAGCACTTTCTGATGTACTCTTTGACCCAGGAGTTATTTAGAAGTGTGGTATTTCATTTCTAAATATTTTGGGATTGTTGAGATATCGTTCTGCTGTTGATTTCTAATTTAGTTCCATTGTGGTGAAAGAACCTACTTTTTATGACCTGAATGGTTTTAAATTTATTGACTTGTTTTATGTCCTAGAATATCGTCTGTCTTTGTAAATGTTTCATGTACACTTGAAAAATTGTGTCACATGCTATTTTGGGGTGGAACGTTCTATAAATGTCAATTACATCAAGTTGTCAGTGGGTTCAAGTCTTGCTACACCCGTGCTGATCGTTGGTCTGCTCGTTTTATCAGTGATTGAGAGAGTGGTAGTGAAATCTCTGCTCTAATTGTGGATTTTTCTATTTCTTCTTGCACATCTATCCATTCTTACTTCATGTGCTTTGAAGCTTTGTAATTAGGTGTATATGTGTTTAAAATCTTGATGAATTGACCTTTTTGTTATTAAGAAACACCCTTCTTTATCCCTGATAATACTCTTTGCTCTGAAATTTCCTTCATCCTTTATAATTAAGCCTCTTCAGCTTTCTTTTGATTAGTGTTATCATGTATCTTTTGTTTAATTGATTATTTTTATCAGAGAAATTGTGGGTTTACAGAAAAACCATGCAGAAAATAGTTTCCATCTTCCTCCCAACACACAGTTTTTCCCGTGATTAAACTTTGCATCAGTGAGGCACCTTTGTTACAATTGATGAAGTGATATTATTGCAATTATACTACTAACCACAGTCCATGGCTTACTTTAGAATTCACTTTTGTGTTGTACAGTCCTATATTTAAAAAAAATTGTCTAGTAGCATATGTACAACCTAAAATTTCCCCGTCTAACTACATTCCAATATGTAAATAAATGGTGGCAGTTATGTTCGCAATGTTGTGTGTCTTTTCACCTATTTGTACTTTTAACTTATATGAATCCTTGGATTTAATGTAGATTTATGGTAGGCAGCATATAACCTGGGACTTGTTCTTTTATCCAACATTTCACTCTATTCCTCATGATTGGGGATTTTTAGACAATACATATTTAATGTGATTTTTATGTGGTTGGGTGGAAGTCTACAGTCTTGCTATTTGTTTTCTTATCTGCTTCTTGTTCTCTTTGTCTTCTTTTTCTGCTTTCTTTGGCTTTATTGAGAACTTTTGTGATTCTGTTTTATCTTCATTATTTGCTTATTCGCTGTAGCCCTTTTAAATGTTAGTGGCCGGCTTGGTGTTCACCCCACACCTGGTTAAGTTAGCTGAGTGTCTTCCGTCGGCGTTCGGCCACCTGCAGGGCGGGTGTGACCTTGGTGGTACTATGCTCGCGCCTCTCCCCTCCATGCACCTGCTCTTCTGGGCACGAGCTTCATTTCTGTTTATTTTGGTGTAAGCGGTGCACTGTGCCTTCCAGCGCTGTAGCGAGTGAGTGAGGGGTGTCTGCCCCAGTTCGCAGTGCTCCCCTTTCCTCTGTGGTGCCCCGTGCCCACCTGGCACCGCGCCCCGCAGGACGGGCGCCTTCAGCTCTTCCCGCGAGCAGGTCTGAAGAAGGCTGTTTGACCCTCCTTTGAGAAGGTGTTCTCACCGGCTGCTGCGCCTGGCTGGCAGTGCTTTCCCCCGGCGCCCTGAAGCCGCTGTCCTGCTCCCCTTGCTGTTTCTGAGGAGAAGCCTCCTGTCACCCCGCCGCTCCTCTCAGGCATCGTCGCTTTCTTCACGAGAAGTCGATCCTTCCGTTCCTGGTGCGTGAAAATATTTATCCACGTTTTCAGCTTGGTCATGGCTTTTTAGTTTGGGAAGCCAGGTTTTCCCAAAATTGTCCATAACTTGTGTTTGGAAAATTGTGAAAGACATTGAAGTAGACTGAAAAGCTTGCCAAGTGTCTTCAGGGGAAAGCCGGCGTTCCTGGGTCACCTGACCCCACGGGGTCTTTCCCCTCGTTGTCTTTGGGCTGCCTGAGAACACTGACACAAATTCAAACGATTCCTGCCCGTGGAAATGCGGCTTTGTTTGGCAGAGAGTCGGTTCGTTATTTCCCTGTGAATATTGATGAGTTTTGCAGCGTTGTACCTGTTAAGCACATTTATTGTGGCAATTCCTGGTGGCCTCGTACATGCAGGCAAAGTGACAGTGACATCTCACTGGCTCCCGCATTCATGAAGGAGTTAAATAACATTTCTGTCATATATTCATTTTCCACCTGTATGAAAGTCAGGATTTTACCTTCGTAAAAAAGTTATCCCTTAGTATATGGGAGGAGACTTGCAAGAGAAGAGTTTATATATTCTCCATGAACTTAAGAAGAGTGTTTTTATTTCTGCATTCAAGGCCTAGGGAAATTTGGGTTAAATTATTTTATTTATGAGCTCATAAAATAGAGTAGCAAACGGGGGAAATGTGACACGAAGGAGTTTAGCAGAAATACTTCCCGTTGTACCAACGACGAGGCCATGGAGTTTCACTTATCACTTCGTCCTTTGGCAGTTCTGGAGTGGGAATCGCGAGCTCCTAACCTCTTGCTTTCCTTTCCAAGTGACACTGCTGTCTCTCGTGGAAAATCACGTCATTTTTAGCACGGTAGGTAGGAGGGTTAGAGACTGAAGCATGATTTGTTAGTAACATGCACAGAGCCAGCCTGTAAAATAGGTCAGAATTTTACAACCTTTAAACCTACCCCATTATTTTGACAGAAGAGAAGTGTTACATTTCCTGAGACTCTGATACAGCCCTGTGAGAGGAGGGTGAGGCATACCTAGAATGGAAATTTCCCGATTATTTGCAAACGTACAGCCCAGAAGGTTGTATTGAGAGTTCTGTTTGGTGGTCTGCTATGAAAAGTTACTTTTCCTTCCCAGTTCAGCATCACTGATATACGCAGAGGTAGAGTTTGACTGAGCTGATGATAAGCTCTTTTTTCAGGCATTCGGAAGAGGTTGTACTGTAAATACATTAACTAATTGATCACAGCTCATAATCCAGGAAAAAGGGTCTCTGGCCTCGGAAGAAGCTCCTGAGATGTGGCATTGGACAGGAGAGCCCATTAGCATGATGAATTTCAGCAGCAGGCGCGTTCCTTTCCTTTAGAAAGAGCGTCTCTGTGAAGCTCAAACCCAGCCGTACTGGACACCTGGCCCTGTACCAGACAGTGCCCGGGCAGGAGGACGAGGCGCTGGCTCACCTGGGACGGGTCGAGCAGGACTCGGCTGAAGCCGTCTTAAGCTTCTTTCCCCTTTTCTTAGAGCACAGGATAGCTAGCTTAAAAGAAGTTTGCAGACTATCTTGGAAAATTCACACCCGGTTTCTAGGGAAGAATAATTTATAACACAAATATTCTATGGTCAAGAGACATCTGGGAAGAAAAGAAAATTCCAGAAAGAGACTGCAAGGCCGGCAGCTTTTGGGTGGAGGATGGAATGTGACACAGGAGGAGGGGAGGGGGCCGAGGAAGGAAGCTGGTGGAGGAGCAGGAACAGCTCCCTGGAGTAGCCCAGACCACCCTGGAGGCAGAGCACACAGCTCCGGAGCAGACGGGCCCAGGGCGCAGAAGGAAGCAGAGGCCCCTCCCGGGGCTCTGAAGCCACAGCTGCACCGAGCCTCTGGGATTACAGTAGCTGCGGAGGAGGGCGAGAAGGATTCCTGACCACAGAGTAGCCTTGCCCTCGGGGCCTGGAGCGGTGGGTGGCATTTTTGTCAACAATATGTGTGTTTGCTCTGGGGTGGACACTCTTACAGCGGCTCGGCAAACGCGTTTTGAGAGCGGCTGGTTGGATTAGACG
>PVKH010046107.1:0-10430 GCA_004027955.1 Chaetophractus vellerosus
TGCTAGAATAATAATAAGTCTAGAGTAGACTAATAATAAGTTTACTTTTGTCCATTGTTCATTCCCCAATCTTGAGGATTTGAGGATGGTGATGCCCACTCTACTTCTAATTGAGAGGGGCTTAGATCAAAAGTGGGAGCCTTTTGAGTACTTGATAAATAGGTCAGAGTATCACACTTAAATGAGCTATGTGTTCCCTGCAAAATCCAAATAGGCCCACTAGGCACATAGTGGTAGGAGTGGGCTAGATAAACAGCATATTTTTCACCTGGGAAGGATATTATTTTACATTACATTACGTTACATTACATTACATTACATTACATATCCTAGACAACAGGACCTTTGAAATTTCACTAAAGTGAAATTGTAGGCTGTATTTCCCATCTTCTGACATGCAAGTGTCTTACTGAATTGTCAAAAATAGTTGCTATTTCCTGCTCAACAAATCCAATTAGCATTTCATAATCAATGTAATGGGTCAGCATGTCCTATGGGATTGAAAGGCAATCAAGGTCCTTACAGACTAGATTATGATCTAGAGCTGCAGAAATTATATAGCCCTGAGATAAGACAGTGAAGGTACATTGCTGGCCCTGCCAGCTGAAAGCAAACTTCTTCTGTGAGCCCTTACTATTAAATATATATATAAATCATTTGCCAGATCAATAGCCACATACGAGGTGTCAGGAGATATATTGATTTGCACCAATAACAAAACCACATCTGGAATAGCAACTGCAATTGGAGTGAGCATCTAATTAAGTTTACAATAATCAACTGTCATTCTCCAAGATCTGTCTTCTGCACAGAACAAATTGGCAAACTGAATGGGAATATGATAGGAATCACCACTCTTGCATCTTTCAAATTTTTTTTTGTGGTGGCATTAATCTCTGCTATCCCTCCAGAAAGGTGGTATTTCTTATTGTAATTTTTTCTTTATTTTTAAAGGATCTTTATATTAAATAAATATTACATCAAAAATATAAGGGATTCCCATATACCCCATCCCCTCCCCCTTCCACATTTTCCCTCATTAATATCATCTTTCATTCATGTGGAACTTTGAAATATATGATAACCCATCTCCCCCAATGTATCAGAGTTAGACTCATTTATAATTTCCCTACACATGGTTCTACTATCCCATTGATTTGAACCTATAATTAGCATTATACCCATTAAATATAAGTCCAGAGACTTAAATCTTCAGTCTGTTCATCAGTTCATCATACTCACCCAGGAACACTAACAAAAGGATGATGTGGTATTCCTTTTGATTTACAGTTTTGTTAAGACAATTCCAATTGGCTTTTCCTGCCATAATAGCACTCACTCCACAGATGAGTGAATTTATGAGGGAATTCTGCTATGCTAGTTGCTCAGTATTCCACCTCTGCATCTGGAATTGGGGAAATAACCACAGGGTCAGTTTGATGACCTGCTGGGCCCATTGTGAGATAGAAACAAAACAAAACTCCACTCTAGTCGGTGGACGACAGTCACATTATGGGTCTCCAGAAAAGTAGTATCAATTCAGAGTCAGTAAAGAGCAATTCCACAAAATTCTGCTTAATTCCCTTCTCTAGTACAGAGTTATCCTGCTAAATGGCTATAGATCCCTTTCTCCAGGAGATCTGGCCTCTCCTTCAATCAAGGGATTCTGGATCTTGTGAACTAGATCAAGATCTGGGAATTGATTGAGGGGATGTGAACCTACTTTGTGGTTATTCAAGTCAGACTTTTTGTTGACCAGAACTAGAGCTTTTTTTGCTTATGCAAACAAAGCAAAACTTAAGTAGACTGTCCATTTTTTCATTTCTAGGGACTTCATGATCATTTAGTCAATGTCAAATATTTCTATGAGGTAAACCATTCTGATTACTGTTGGGCCTTCAGCCTATTCAGGTAACAACATCCATCTTGTCTATAGCAATTAAGTGCTGCCCTTAGACTCCTGCCATCTCAGTAGTCTATTATCAACATTGAACTCAGTTCAGTGGCAGCATTTCCCACCATCATTCCTGACCTACAGAGAAATACCACGACAGAGCTTGTCAAGGATGCTGGGGATCTCATAATAAAGGTATTTCTTACAACCTCAGTAAGGGTATCTCTAGACCAGGTGCTGAAAAACTACATCCTGTAGGCCAAATCTAGTGCACTACTTGTTTTGTAAATAAAGTTCTCTTGGAACACAGACATGCTCATTTGTTTATATACTATCTGGGGTTGCTTTTATACTACAATGGCAGAGTGGAGTTGTTGCCACAGAGACCCTGTAGCCTGTAAAGCCACATGTACAGTCCTGCTCTAGACTCTCCAGAGGACATGAAAGATGGATGAGTAGGTCTTACATGAAAAATCCACCCCAGAATTCTTATCTCCCTAAGCTTTTAGAGACCTTCCTCCATAACTGTGCTTTCTAATATACTAGCCACTAACCACATGTGGCTCTTGAGCACTTGCAATGTGCCTAGTCCAAATTGAGAAGTGCTGTAAGAGCAAAATATATCCTGGATTTCAAAGACTTACTACCAAAAAAAATGTAAAATAACTAATAATTTTTATTTTGGTTTCATGTTGAAATGATAATATGTTAAATAGATTAGATAAAATAAACTAAAAATTATTTCACCTATTTTTTTAAATTTACCAATCTTGTTCATCACTGCATTTCAATCAACTAGAACAGGGCACACCTCCTAGTGCTTTCAATGAGGTTGCCACTAAATATTTGCTGAAAAATGAAAATGAAAACACACAATATTAATAAGTGTTACAACCATACATTTATTGCATGTATACAATGTGCCAGGAATTATGCCATTCATTGTTTCTATTAATCATTGTTTCTATCCCTTACAAGTACACTACAAGTCAGGAAGGGCTATTTTACCTGTAACTGAGGATCAGGGAGATTAACGGGTAAGGTGCCACAGCTAGTAATTGGCAGAGATGGGATTTGAATCCAGAAATAACTGGAAATATAGAATAGGTCAGCTAGTGTAATGGTCTTCTTTACAAGAGCAATATTTGGCAAGTAGTCTGTACTTTATACATTTTTGTTGAAAATTTCACAAATTAACCATCTTCTAGAAAACAATAGGAAGAAAGTTATTGAGACCAGCTTTGGACTTTTACCAAGGTAAAATTTAGTGTTCTGAAAATGTTCATTATCCTGTGACTTTTTATGTTGTTCTAGCTGAAACAAATTCAGATGTTTCTGTGTGACCTTATATTTCATTGATTGTCACCTACCTTTTTATGTGGCTACTAGAAAATTTTAAAATTCCATGTATGACTCACATTTGTGGATTACATTATATTTCTGTTGGTCAGTGCTGCTCTAGAGTGTGCAAAGGAATTTTGGACATCATGTTCATTTAGTATAGACTAGGTTTCAGTTAAATGACTAAGCAAACTGTTAGAGCCACTCTTAAGACACTTGAGCTAGCTAATATAAAGAAGCCAGAATCTCCTTTACTTAGTACACTAAATATTTGTTGGAAAATGAATAAATGAATATTATCAAATTCAGCCTGATGCAACAATATATTTTTCCACCCCTTTCTAATGTCCTTGGGATCCATTCTGTCTCTATAAATCACCAAAATCTTACAAGTCATACTTGTGCCTTACTAATAAAAACCCTCCAGGATTTGACTCTGATTATGAGTCTGGAAGAAATGAGAGGTTATGAGACTGGATCCTAAGGAGCATCAGCAGTCTCTGCAGGACTGCTACCTCAGGGGAGGTCATTATTCAGACAAGGGGACACTAACCTCCTCAGACAGGGAAAGAAGGGTGACTTCTACTGACAAAGAAAGCTTAGCAGGATTTAAAGGTCTAATGTCCCCAACTTCATCAGAGTCTGCATATATGTCTCCATCCAAAATTTGATCTTGCATTGAAACTCAGGATTAAATTTTGGGTTTGGTTTATAGAAGTTTTAGCCTTGTTCCTCCATGAAATAAGAATTTCTTTTAGGCTGGTAATAGAAGCTTTCTGGCCCATTACCCAGACCTTGACCTGGGAATTGTGGAAGCTAGGGGAAGAAATCTATGAAGGTTGTTGCCTCTGTATCTGATGGCAGATCTGAAGTTACTGGAGTTCAGCAGGGCCAACAGTTGGGAGGAAAAACTCGACATTAAGTAGAGGAGAGTAACAGCAAACTAGAATCTACAGAGACAAACTGGAGTCCCTATCTATCTCTCCCCACTTCCAACACCAACAAAGGGTGACCTACAGAAGAAGCTGGCACTCTTTGCCATGGAACTGCACACATGGCTGACCCAGGATTCAAAGAAGCCAAAGAGGAAGCTCTGGTAGGAGTTAAAGAAGCTGCAAGTGTAGCTGCCCCACACCAAAAAAGGTGAACCAATAGATAGGTAATGACATCATGAGCAAGCTGTGCCAGCCGTTGTCTCATTTCTGCTTTCCCATCATGCAAGTTCCTCTGTGGCTAATCCTACTTCAAAAACTTACAGGGAATGGAATTCTTGGAAATGTATTTCCAACTGTAGCTATGTTGATGCAGTACAAAACGAGCACAGTTTTCATAATATTACTTAGGCAAATTTTTTGTATAATGCACTTTTTTCATGTTCCTATACTGTCTCTTTCCTAAGGGGGGAAAGTTCATGTACATAACCTGGACAATACTCTAGAAAAGTTGGGAATCAAGCTCACAGAAGGGGAACTTGTAAAGCTTTCAGAAAACCTACAAGTTGATGGTGAGTACTACATATATACTCAGGGTATCTTTTTATCTTTGACTTAAATATTATAATTTTGGAAAATAATTTAATTGGTGAAAAATACATGTTAGAAAGCTTGGAGAAGATCCCAATATTAAAGTAAGAATAAGTATAAGATATTCATTTCAATTAATCTAAAATCAGCATCATCTTTCCCTATGTATTGCTGAGGTTGCTGTCAGGACCTCTAGCAGATCTAGATTAGTAAAAAAGCAAAATAATAGGAATATAAAAAGGCAACAGACCCATTCTCCTGAGCATTCCTCTGTCTACTGAAATCTTCACTCCAAAGTACACTCAAAGACTCTTATTATAGTTCACAAGACCTTCAAACTCCATCTAGCTCTATAATATAACCTCTTCTTCCATTTTTGGCTCCTCAAGCCATGTTGACTACTTGTAGTTCTATATACACAACATGCTGTCCCTAGACTTTTTCTCTTTTCCAACCTCTTCTCATTATGTAAGTCTTTCCCTTCTCTCTATATCTGTGGTCAACCCCTACTTATACATTAATATAGTTTATGCATCACCTCCTGCATGAAGCATTCTTTGAACACATCAGGCTAGTTTAGTGGTCCATATCTCAGCGGTGTGTTGGTACACGAGTCAAAGCTTCCAGAACACCTGGATAATACCAATGGTATCTTCAACTGTAGTTTATAATGGCTTCCAAAACACTTAACTGGTTCAGATTCCAATATGTAAGAGACCTTCCTTTAATTGAGATCACCTTAATTCACTGAGAACCAGGAACTTAATAAATAGTCTCAGGTAAAATTAAAATGTAAGGAATTTATATGGGATTTTTTCCCATAAAATATGTATCTTGAGTATGTTTTCTAAGCTTGTGACATTATCTTCATTGATCCTTTTTTTATAGCTAAAGGACATGTTAATCTGAAAGAGGTGATAGATGGAGTAAAAGCTACTACAGGTAAATGATAATTATAAATCCAAGATATTTAGTGTCTACAATAATTATATTTTACCATTATTCCTTAATTGCCATGTGAATTGTTATTTACCTACTTGTGAATTAAATGCTTAAAATCAATTACTGGCATTTCACTTATTTTCTGGTGTAATTTTCATTTATATACTTTGCTCTTTTCTTTTTAGAACAGTCAAAATCTATATTAGATAAAATAATAAATGAAGTAAAGCTTTGGTAAAGACCCCTATAACTTATAAAGATGACACTAACAGATCTTACATTAGTTGATAGTATTATTTGAATAAGTCATTTACTGTATTCTAACTGAATAGAGAGATACATAATGCAGATTTCACTGTGTGCAGTTGTCTTGCCACTGTCATTATGAGTGTGCCCTCTTGTGTTAGCATTTAGAGATCAAAATTTTTTTCTAGAAATGTCATAGTTGATATATTTGGAGAGGTCTCATTGGCCTCTGCTCTTCATTCAGCACGTACTCATTCTGCCTAGCCATAGGTATTTTTTCCCTATTTTGAATCCTTAAATGAGCATTTAAATTCATATGGTGTCTATCTCTGTTAAGGAGGGGAGCTTGATGTCAGAGATGTGAAAACTGTTCTGAGAAACATGGGAATAGAGCTCACAGATAAAGAAAGCTTGGAACTGGTGAAAAATCTACCTTTCAATGGTAAGCATTTCTAATAGTGATGTAACCGTAAAGGGTCCATAGTCTTTTAAGCTTTTTTTTTTTTTTTGAGAACTTCTAAAGCTATCTCCATTTCCTGAAAATATAAAAGACCATCTCAAAACAATTTGAAAGTTCATTTATTCCCAAGGATAATTCCCATCTATGCAGTTTCACTTTGAGTTTGGGAATAAGCATCCCCATTATCTTGAATCATGTCATCAAGAGGAAGAAATTTCTAAGGTTACCCCTCAGTCCACTAAGATACCTCTAAATAATTATGGGAGAAGTAAGAAAGGGAAAGAGTTGCTTTTTAAACTAGAAGGAGATAAAAGGTGAGAGATGGAATCTTTCTCTCTCACGCTCACACACATAAGAGCTGTGTAGGATGCCTGGTGTGCTAAATTTTAGATAGATTCATCATATCATAAACTTTCTCAAATCTTACTTTAATAAGAGAAATTTCTAATGAAAAATCATTAAAATCTCAGTTTTACAGAAATAATTTTAGTGAATATCCATATCATTTCTCTATGACCTAAATTGTGCCTTTTTTCATAGATGAAAATAAAGTCTTTCAGAACAGGTTGCTAGAAGGTGTGAAATCTCTAAAAGGTGAGTGAGAAGCATAATGTGAATACAAATAAATTGGATCCTCATATTTATACTGTTTCCAGGATATTAAATTTGTGACTACTGTCCTATCTCTTATATAGTGATTATAAATGTATACTTTTTTAGCAGTCTATTTTACTGTAGCAAATGAATCTCTATGCTCTGTCTTAGAAGAAAGTTGCAAATTCTCTCTTGATTTTCCAGAGTTTTCAGAAAAGGAAACATCAAATTTCAAGTTTGCATAGCAAAAAGTCACAGAAAAGATTGGCAGTGATGGAGGGAATTTAATCAGCAGCAAATAAATAAATAAATAAATAAACTGTTAGTCCTATCATCATGAGTCAACTCCATATTGTTCAGAAGTAAAGAATGTTTGCTGCCAGAGCCAGAATTCCGTGAGCATTCATTCAACACCATTTTAAACTGTGTTTAGTGTAGGCGGGTTCCCAAGGCAAGTCACAAAGGAAGTGGTCTTAATTCTGTGCTCATGGTTGACTTCTTTGTAGGCTTAAAATATTTGGTCTCTTTGTTAAAATTGTTGACGATTTGCTTTAAAGATTTTTTTCACTTTAGAGCAAACATTCTTAATCTTAGGTCAGTAGACCTTGAGGGGGATCCTCAAATTATATGTAAACTTTGTGAGTAATGACATACTGGTCAAGAAATTCACAATGATATAAGTGCCTCAAAAAAGTTTAAGAACTTCTTTTTGGAGTCGTTTAATTTTCTTCACAGACTGTCATTTTCCTTAGGTGGAAAGGTCAATGTCAACAACCTGAACAACGTTCTGGGAAACCTGGGAATCAAACTCTCAGATAACGAACTTAAAGATCTGACTCAAAACTTACATGTTGGTGGTGAGCATGTTATCAGATACCCTGTGAAAGTTTAGTTAAAAGAAACTTTGAGCATATATAAGGGAAGAAATACTCTTTTCTATAGGGACAGGGAAAGCCCCAAGAAGAACATTGTGGTGATATACCTTGTCAGTGACCAAAACATACTGAATGTCACTTGAGCATATGAGCAGTCAGTTCATAAAGTCCAAATTAAAGCATTGTTCTTTGGTATGTGTGACTTTTATGTTCTCTACAATTGCCATGGTTTGTTGTAGAGAGTTTTCCAAATTTTGAATGCAAAAATGCAGACTCTTGAGATGGGACCACTTAATCTCTTTAATAGCACAAATTAGTTTGACATATTATAGGACAGTTGTATCATTTTTATATTTAGAATTTTCTTCTTTTTCATGCTTGTTAGAGGAATATAAAATTGTGTAAAATAATAGCCTGGAGAATGCATTCAGTAAATATTTCTTAAATAATTTATAAAACAATTATTAGAATGGTGCCTAACATTATAGTAAGTGCTATTACTACTACTATTATAATTATTCCTATGTATTTCCACAGTGTTTTGTTTGTCTCTACCATATCTCAATATGATTTTGATCTTCTCCTACAGTTGACAAGAAAATTTCTCTAGAAACATTGGTGGAAAAAGTCAAAGATTTTACAGGTGACTGAAAAGTTACTGTTGTATCAGAATTCCAGTTATCAGTATTAAATTTTGTTTTCCCCTGATATTTCTCAGTATTCTATCATTGATTTGTAAATTCTGGTATTTTCCATATTTATTAATGAAATATTTGCCTCTAATGTCCCACATACTAACATAAAATTACCTACATTTTTGGGATGAAATTGTAGGTCTATTAATTGCTGTAATTCTGTGATCTCTATTGTTTATGCCAGTGATATAATTCACTTTATCAGTATTTAATAACCACAATCTAAAAAGAAACTGAAAATCACAGGGTGAGATGTAGAAATGATGGAGCTAATGTCTTTATTGTCATTTATATAATTCTTATTTTAAAGATTTGAAAGACCTTTTGTAGAAAAATTTATATAAGCATTTGTTTTCGTAACTGATCAGATTTTAATCAGTAAGTGATCTTTCCCTAATTTTAGTAGAAACTGTCTTATTTATATTAAGGAAATAAATTCAACCTAACATATCCATTAGTTTTATAGTTAAAAATGTTCTATTTTCAAATTAGTCTTCAAGCTGGAAATTGGGATGCTGTTAATCTTTATAAAATAATTTTTATTGGAAATAACTACTACTATCTGATATGATGATTTGAAAACTTCTTGTTTTCAAAGGGGAGAAGACTGATTCTAATGATCTGAAAAATGTTCTGGAAAACCTAGGAATTGAGCTCACAGATAAGGAACTAGAGAAGCTGCTGAAAACACTACCAGTTGATGGTGAGCCATACAGGTGTCTCTGGGGACTTTCAGGGAACTTGGAATTTTGTGGATCTGTGTGAAAAAGTTCTTCTAAAACAGGATAAAAGCATATCAAACAAAAATTTAAGCTATACTTTAAAACTGTTAGTGTCATTTAGAGTTTATTTTGGAAGTCAAGTATAAGCTGCCATCAAGGGCTTAGCAAATGCCTATTGTTCATGGACTTATAAAGTAAGGGAAAAGAAAGAGATGTGAAACAGCAATGGAAGAAATTAAAGATAAAAATCAGAATTAAAAAGAAAGAAGATTGATGTCATCGACATGGCCACGTAAGACATCCCCTGAAAAACCTCCCGAGAGATTGGGCAAATAAAAGGACAATTCCCACTTGTTTAGAACTCTGAAAGATGGTGGAGACTGGAGAAGGACTCCACAAATGCTGAATCGAAGAAAGAGAAAAATGTCAGGTAGGAAACTTTCACCCCGGACTTACCGGTTCACTCTATCTCCCTCACTTAGTCCACACAGCTTGGGGAGTTGCTCAGATCCCTCCTACATCCCACTGGGGACAGCAACAATAGAACCCCATGCATATCCAGGCACAGGGACCCAAGTCCACAGAGACCCAGAGCAAAACACAAGGTGCATACAAAAGGGCCCCCAGGAGATTAAAAAAGCAGGGGAGGGGGGAGGTAGTGGCCCTGGTAAAATTGTGGCTGGAAAGTACTGCACTCACTCAATCTAGTTTCTGTTGACTGAACCGCCTAAACGCAAAATGGACATTTCTGGAGTGACCCACCTTTCTGGATTGACCTCATCTGGCTCCCTGGGGCAGGAGACTCGAATGGGGAAGAAACCAAAAAAAGGATGGGGGTGTTAAACTGAACTGCTATAAGAGAGGAGGGTCCCAGAACTGAAAAGAGTAAGGAAATTGGGGAAATGAGTGAGGGAGAGAATTTTTTTAAATCATAAGAGCTGGGGAGAAAATTTTGCACAAAAACAAACAGAACAGCTCAGTATTTCCAGAGAAGGAACAGAGGAAAGAAAGTTTTCTCCTAGAGGTAAAACAATTCCACCAAAAAAAAAAAAAAAAAAAAAAAAAAAAAAAAAAAAAAAAAAAAAAAAAAAAAAAAAAAAAAAAAAAAAAAAAAAAAAAAAAAAAAAAAAAAAAAAAA
>PVKH010046108.1:0-10429 GCA_004027955.1 Chaetophractus vellerosus
ATAGGCCCCCCTCACCCCCATCACAACAATAATTTTGTAGTAATTGTGATAATGATTGCTAAATGATCAGGGCCAGTTCCCATGTCTCCCTCCTGGGCTATACCATGACATGCGCTCCGACCCCTCCAACCAGCCACCCCTGTAAAAGGCTGTTTGCGTGGACACACCTGATGTGACCTGATGGAGCTGCCTTGCTGGGAAGACTGAACCTGGTTCACTTGGTGGTTTTTTCCTTGGATGGAAGTTTCCATTAAACAGCGTTCTTTTCCCTGCCTGTCTCTCTGATTTACATTTACCTGTGGTTTTTTCTGAATGTACTGAAAACATTTAACTTTGCTCTTTCTTTAATTTTTAATAGTCTTATGATTGTCACTTAATTAAGCTTTAATAGAGTCTGGATAAAAGGAAAATCGACGCGTACTGGTAAAGCTGTTTTGTTTTCATTATGTCTGACAAGTCAGAGAAATGAAGAAACAAGGGAAAATGTTTATGTCTTCAGAAGATGTGTGGCATGTAATGGACCTGGACCGCGCTCGTCCTGGGAAAAGGGATAATTCTTCAAAACCACAAGATGTTCCGATGACATTCAAATGTGCTGTTGCAGCTAATATTGTATGTCTGTGATTATTCTGACTCACTTTTCAGTTTTCACCAATTCATTTTCAAATGGAGTGGGAACCTCTGCTGACCCTTATTGGTATAAATGGAACCTGTGGGCGTTGGAGGAGGAGAGAACTTTATCCAAGTTCTGGTATGGAGTCTGACCATAAGATGGTTCACATGCTACTTAACCTCTGACTTCAGTTTCTTTATAAGTAAAATAGTGATAATATCATCCTCATTGTGTTTTTCTTGCAGTTAAATGTAATGTGAAAGCCCCTGGCACTACCCTAACACTCCTTGCCAGTTATTCTAATGCCTTCCCTGAAAATTTGCTAGTCAATACTTGTCTTAGTTTGCCAAAGTCTGCCAATGCAAAATACCAGAAATGGGTTGGCTTTTATAATGGGAATTTATAAGGTTAAGATCATACAGTTCTGAGGCTGTGAAAATGTCCAAATCAGGGCATCATCAGAGATGCTGTCTTACCAAAGGTTGGCTGCTTGCAGTCCTGGACTCCTGCTATGTGGCAGCCAATCTCTACCTTCTCCTCTAGGCTCACTTTCTCCCCGAGCTCAGCTGTGAGCCATCAGGCACATGGCTCTTCTATCCCCTCTCCTCTGGACCTAGGTGCTTCAGCTTTGGCTGCTCTGGTGATTCTAGCCTCTGGCCTCTCTCTCAGAGTCTCAGGGTTTCTCTGTCTTTCTGTGGCTGCTGGGAATCCTGGAGTCCTTTCTCATATGGCAGGGTAAAGTAGCAGCTTCTCTTCTCCCTTCTCCTTGGTTTGTATAGGACTCCAATCAAGGATTAAGACCCACCCTGGGTTCCTCAATCTAATTGAAAGCCCTTAACTGAAGCTATTTAATCAAAAGTGATCTAATCAAAAGGTCCCTTAACTGAATCTAATAAAAAGTCTCCATTCACAATGGATTTACAGGCACAAGAGTGAGTTCACTTTAAGAACAGGATTTTCTCTGGTCCACAAAAGAACAATACTCATCTTGAGAGTAGCAAAAACTATAAAAATGTGACAATTTGTTCACTCATTATAACTATGTTCAAACACCACATTTTATTTTTGGGGGGAGCTTTCATCTGTACCACCACTTCAGTGTTCAAAAAAACTGTTTTGAAATGATTTCATATTATATATTAAAGACAATTTTGGTAGCAACCAATGTGTTGCAATGAAAGAAATTGAAATAGAATACGACTTATTTTATATTCCTATTTAGCCTGAGTTAAATACAAGTAAGTACTCATTTATTTTATTTTTTATTTTTTTAAAAGATTTTATTTTTTTATTTATTTATCACACCCCCCCCCATTGTTTTGCACTTGCTGTCTGTTCTCTGTGTCCATTCGCCGTGTGCTTTCTGTGTCTCCTTTTCTCTTTAGGAGGCACCAGGAACTGACCCAGGGACCGCCCATGTGGGAGAGAGGCTCTCAATCACCCATGAAAAAAGAGAGAGTAAAAGAGAGAAGAGTTTATGGATACATATATCATGTACAGATAATAGAAGTTAGAGGGATTAGTGGTTACGTATATACATGTAACCACTTCATCTCCCTGGTCTGCTGTGTCTTTCTCTGTCTGTCCTCTGTGTCTTGCTTTGTTGCATCATCTTGCTGTGTCAGCTTTCTGTGGTGCGGGCCACCAGCTCTCCATGGCATAGGCCGACTTGCCTTCACCAGGAGGCCCTGGGAACCAAACCCATGGGCTCCCATATGGTGGACGGGAGCCCAATCACTTGAGCCACATTTGCTTCCCAGTACTCATTTATTTTTATCCAAACTCCATTCAAAACTTGATTCACATCCCTCTAACCTCTATTATCTGTACATGATATCTGTATCCATAAACTCTTCTCTCTTTTACTCTCTCTTTCTTCAAACAAAAACTGATTCAGAATTCAGGGCTGTTCTTGTTAAAGCCAAACAAAAATTTTTTTCAACTTAAGTGAACAGTTCAGGTGGCAACTGACATATGTAAAAGCAGAATTGAAATGAAGTGGTAAATGATAAGAGAATAATTCCTTGTGTGTTATAGAGCTTTGTGTTATTCAGCATGTATTCATGTATTATCTAATTGCTTCTTACAATGACTCTGTGAGGTCCTTCCACAGTTCAAAAATCATTTAAAGGGTGAAAGCTGCCAAGCTCATGTTCTGAAGGCTTGTGGAAGTTTGATGCCAAAACCAGGCAAGAAAATATTAATACAAGAAAAGAAATTGTACCCTCCTTTTACCTATGAACATAAATGCAAAATCCTAAAAGGGTTCTATTTTATTTTTTTACCTTCTTATTGAAGTATAACTTGCAGTGAAATGTGCAATCTTAAGTACACAGCTTGATAAAATTTTACATATATACATATAACCACTCCAGATCAAGATATAGAACAGTTCAATCACCCAGCCCGTTCCCTTGTACCACCTCCCAGTTACTATAAAAGGAACCATATAGTATTCTTTTGTGTCTACTGCCTTCTTTTATGCAACTTTATGTCTGTGAGATTCATTCATGTTGCAGAAAGCTGTAGTTATTTTTTTCCCATTGCTATGTAGTATTAAATATATAACTATATCACAATTCACTCATTCTACTTTGATGCACCTTTGGGTTGTTTTCAGTTTTTGGTTCCTATGAACAAAAAAGTTATAAATATTCTTGTATGTATGTTTTATAAGTACTTATTTCCTTGGGATGTATACCCATGAAAGGAATTGCTGAGTCATAGTGAATACAGTTTTCTAAAGTAATTCCACCAATTTATACTTCCTAGTGTAGGAGAGACCCAGTGGTACCACATCCTCACTTCACAATACCTCATTTGGAGTAGTCAATCAGTTTTAATTATCCTGATGGAGTTATTTTAATCTGTATTTCTCTAATGATTAATGATAACTCATAACCGAACATCTCTCCTATGTTCATTAGATATTTGGATATTCTCTTTTGTGATGTGCTTGTCCAAGCCTTTGCCCATTTTCCATTGAGTTGTCTATCTTTTTCTTATTGATTTATAGAAGGTTTTTTTTTTTAAAGAATTATATTTGGGATATTTATCTTTGTCAGATACATGCATAGGATTATATTTTTCCAGTCTGTGATTTTTCTTTTAAATGATGAACAAAAGTTCTTAAATATAATGAAGTCCAAAATTACCAATCTTTTCCTTTATAATTGGTGCTTTTGGGTCATGTTTTAAAAAATCCTTGCCTAGGGGCTGGCTGTATAGCCCAGTTGGTAGGGCACTGGTTTACCACATGGGAGGCCCTGGGTTTGGTTCCTGGGCCTCCTCGAATGGGCAGACCGCCTTGAGAAAGCAAACCAACGCGGGTAAAAAGGCAAGCCCCAGTGGGAAAAGGCAAGCCCCTGCGGGCAAAGGCAAGCCCCCGCGAGCAAGGGTGAGTCCCCATGAGCAGGTGGGCTGCTGTGCCGGTAAGCTGACTCAGCGGGTTGCCCCAGCAGGGAGACAAGCAGACACAGAGGAATGCAGAGAAAAATGAACACAGCAAGAACAAGCAAAAGGGGGGGGGGGATGTATAATAAAAAAAAATACAAATTGTTTAAAAAAAAATCCTTGCCTACTATTCTCTCATATTATCTTCTTGAAATTTACAATGTTACCTTTCACATTTAGGTTCTATTATTGAGCTTAAGTAATTTTTTTTTTTTTTTACATGTGTGGGGTTGAAGTAAGATTTTATTTTTTCTATGTGGCTATCCAATTGACCCACCACCACTATTTGAAAAGACTGTTTTTTTCTTTATTGAATTTCAATGGGGCCCTTTATTTGCGAATTAGGTGACTTTTTATGTGGGCCTGTCTCTGGCCTCTATTCTGCTCTGTTAGTATATTTGCTCTTCTTTGCACCAGTATTTATTAATTATAATCAGTCTTGATACATGTTAGTTAAGTCTTCCACCTTCTTTAAGATTGCCTTGGATATTTTAGGTCCTTTGTACTTCCATATAAATTTCAGAATCAATTTGTTATTTTCTCAAAAAAATATATTCCTGGGATTTTAACTGGTAGATCAACTTAGGAAGATTGGCATCTTAACAACATAAGGCCTTAAATCTTTAAACACGGGATACCTCTTCCTAAATAAAATGTTAGCCAACAAAATCCAATAGTATGTTACAAATTGCACAGTATGATCAAATAGGATTTCTTATAGAAATTAAAAGATTGTGCCATTTCAAAAATACTTCTGTATAATTTACCATAAAACAGGTTAGAGGAAAAATCATATGATTTTCTTAAAGTAGAAAATGTATTTAATAAAGTCTACTCCCTATTTATGATATCATTTCATTAAACAAGGAGGAGAAGGGAACATTTTAAACTTAAAAAATATAGTAAAATATTTAAAATATATAAAATATAGTAAAACAATATAAATGGAAGAATAAAGGTCCATGAATAGAAAAGTTAACCTTAAAAAAGGGTAGAGGAGAGAATCCCCCAGTCAGATATTAAGACATATTACAAAATCATAGCAATAAGGAAAGCATGGCATTTGTATAAGGCTAGAAAAATAGACTAATGGAACCAGAAGACAGAGCTCAAAGATAAAGCCTGGTAGAAAAATGAGCAAAGGGTATTAGTGGACATTTTATGGAAGAGGAAACCCAAAAGTCTTAAAAGCTTTACAAGTGATGTATAAATTCATTAGAAATCAGAGAAATGAAAATTAAAGAAACAATAAATACTTATTAGACTGGTAAAGATTAGAAAGCTGGATAAGGCCACGTGTTGGAAGATAGGAACACTTGTGTATAGCTGCTGTTATGGGTTAAATTTGTTCTCTGAAAAGACACATTCAAGTCACCCCCTGGTCCTGTGACTGTGACCTTATTTGGAAATAGAGTCTCTGAAGATGTTATTCGTTAAGACAGCAGGCCAAACTGGATTAAGGTGGGCCCAATACAACTGGTATCCTTATAAGAAGGGGAAAATTTGACACAGACAAACCTAAGGGCAAACGCCATGTGATGACTGAAGCAGAGCTTGAAGCCCAAGGATGGTGGGCCAACCACTAGAAGGTAGGAAGAGTCAAGGAAGGATCTTCCCCTACAGAGTTTAGACTTCTAGCCTCCGGAACTGTAGGACAATCAATTTCTGTTGTTTTAAGCCATCCACTTTGGGTACTTTGTTATGGCAGCTGTAGGAGGCTAAGACAGTTGCTGAGAGTACATACTGCTGCTCCATGCTGAGGAAAGATCTGGTAGTATTTAGTAAAATTAATACATGCATGCCCTGTGGTCTAGCAATTCCGTTCCTTCATATCTATCACAAAGAAATTCTCAGAGAGCCATATGGGAATATTTATGAGGGTTATTTGTTGTGGTAGGGAGTTGCAGGTAGGCTGGTGTCCTGCGAAATAATGGGTTAAAGGTGGTGGATGCATACCATGGAATATTGTACATCATTTATTTGTTTTTATTGTGGTTTTAAGAATTAATAGGACTCTTTTCTTCTGATACTGATACTGATGCAGTAACAAAGCCCTATTGACTATTTTATCCTTTTAAGTGAACTTTATCAATATTATCCAGGGTTGGGTTTTACTTTTAAACTGTTTTCATAATGAAGTATGTAAAATCCTTCAGGCACATGAAACTGGCATCAAGTCTTTAACTAATTAAATGAGTCAAGAGGGTCTAATAAAAAATATTTTTTATAGTTTTATGTGCATAAGCCAGCTTCTACAAATTAATCTGAAAGAAATGTCTGATTCATATGAAGATATTTCAGTTAATCTTGTTATACCCAGTTTTTAAAAATGCAATTCCAAATACACCAATTCCTAGTTTCCACTTTATAGAGGAGAGCTGAGAAATGGATAATTCAAAGTACATGCTTTTGAAAATTATTTGCATGATGCTTTAGAATGTATTAAACAATGCCAGTGGACATTTTTATTTCTTCATGCCTTTTAAAAAGAGCAATATAAAAATTACTTTGGGGAAGTGGATGTGGCTTAAGTGATTGAGCATCCGTCTACCTTATGGGAGGACCTGGGTTCAATCTCTGGGACCTCCTGGTAAAAGGTGAGCAGGTGAGCCAGGCCCATGCGGCAACGCCGGCCCATGCGGTGAACCACGCAGCAAGATGATGATGCAACAAAAGAGAGATGCCGGGAAGAGTCAAGGCGAGGCATGCCAGAAACCAGGAACTGAGGTGGCGCAAGTGACAGGGTGCCTTTCTCCCACATTGGAGGTCCTAGGATTGAATCCTGGTGAAGCCTGGAGGAGAAAAATGAGAAGAGAAGGCAAGAAACAGACACAGAAGATCACTCAGCAAATGGACACAGACAGCAAGGGGTGGGGGGAAGAGGCGTATAATTCACCACTAACAGAAACAGAATTTCATAATACAGTATACCATATCTACCTCTGATAAAAATTCTCAGCAATCTAGGAATTTTTAAAATATTAAAACACCTACTTCAAGTACCATACCTAGTGGTGAAATTTTGAATGCTTTCTGCAATATTATATTAGGAGTCCTAGCCAGTGCAATAAGAAAAGAAAAAAAGAAAATGCATAAAGACTGAAAAAAGAAGAAATAAAACAAGCAAATGACATGAATGTATACTCAGAAAATAATTTTTTAAATCTGCAGAAAATATATTAGAATAAGTAAATTTGGTAAGGTTGCTGGATAAGAGACCTGTATTTTTGTTAAATCAATTTTATATCTATATGCCAGGAAAAAAATCTAGAAAATCAGTCTTCTGGATGCTTTTTGTAATGTTACAATATAAAAAGTATCAAATACACAAGTCTAACAAGAGATGTATACCTATAAATGCAAAACTTCAAAACATAACAGAGAATTTTAAAAATATCTAAATACATATATATCATGTTTGTGGATTGCATGCAAGTCTTATTATTGTATATACGTCAGTGATATATAGACTCAGTACAATCTTTCTTATTAAACTATTTTGAAATAATTTCAAATTTACAAGTCTGTTACAAAAATAATAAAAAATCCATACAGGAACTCCAACATACTCCCATCCCCAGATATTCAGATGCACCAACTTTAACATTTTGCCACCTTTTTCTTATCTCTATTTTCTGAACATTTGAGAGTAGGTTATATACATCATACTCCTTGAACATATAATACTTCCTTGTATACTTCCTAAAAACAAAGATATTTGCTTATGAAACCATCTTAAGTACAATTATCAAGCTCAAGAAATTCCATTGTTATTAAACTTATAGTCTATATTCCAATTTTTCCATATGGCCCAATAATGTCCTTTTGAGCCTTTTTTCCTCATTACATCCTGCCCAGAATCACATGTTGCATTAAGTTGCCATCGTCTCTTTAGTTGTTATTTCTTTTAATTGCAGAAACATATATACAACATAAACCATCCCATCTCCCCCATTCCCAAACATACTATTCAGTGGAATTAATCACATTCACAATGTTGCATTACACTCACCACCTTCCATTACCAGAAATTTCTCATCACCACAAACTGAAAACTTATACCCATTATGCATTAAACTCCCCATTCTCCTTGCCCCCACCCCTGGAAATATGTACTCTCATTTCCGTTTCTATGAGCTGGTACAATCTCCAATATTTTCTTTATAATTACTGTTGGTTTAACATAACATTCTAAATCTATAACAATCTCGTCAGCTCTGATACCAACCCAATTTCAATAGTACATGCAAACTATGTTCCTGCATCCCTCCATCCCCCCACCCTTATGTAGCTCTTCTCACAAATTATATGTCTATATATTATGAGTCCAAAACCACTGTTTTATCATTACATCTTATAATCTTTTAGATCCCATAGGAAGTGAAAAGTAGAGTTACAAACCAAAAATACAATAATACAGGCACTTATATTTGCCTATCATTACCCTCACTAGAAATCATTATTTATGTGGGTTCAATCTGTTGTCCTTTCTTTACAACAGGCAGAACTCTCTTTAGCATCTCTTGTAGAGCCAGTTGAGGGGTGACAAATTCCTTCAGTGTCTCTTTACCTCATTTGTGAAAGATAGTTTTACCAGATATAAAATTCTTGGTAGGTAATATTTCCCAGGCACTTTAAATATGTCACCCCACTGCCTTCTTGCCTCCATGGTTTCTAATGAGAAATCAGCACTTAATCTTGCTGAAGCTCCCTTGTACATTACACACTGTTTCTTCTTGTGGCTTTCAGAATTCTCTATCTTGGGGATTCAACACTTTGTTTATAATATGCTATGTCATGGGTCTATTTGGGCTTATCCTCTTTACGGTTCAATGAGTGCCCTGGATGTATATATTCATATCTTTCATTAAATTTTGGGAATCCCATTTCCAGCCATTATTTCTATGACTATTGTCTCTACACTTTGCTCTCATTCTTATCCTTATGGGACTCCCACAATGTATATATACTGGTACACTTGTTCAGGCTCTGTTCATTTTTCTTCATTCTTTCTTATCCTGCAACTGAATGATTTCAATTGTCCTAACATGTGTTCACTGGATCTTTCTTCTGCCAGCTCCAATCTGCTGTTGAGCTAGGGAATTTTTGGTTTCCGTTACTGTGGTCTTCAATTCTATTTGGTTCTTTTCCATAATTTCTATTTCTTTTCTATTTTCTCTTTGTGTTCATCTATCATTTTCCTGATTTCCTTTAGCAGTTTGTCCATGTTTTCCTTTAGCTCTTTGAACATATTTAGGACCATCTTTTTAAAGACTTTTTCTGGTTGTCCTAGGTCTGATCCTCCTCACTGATGGTTTCTAATGCTTAAGTTTCTGCTTCACCTGGGCCATCAGTTTCTGTTTCTTTACATATTTTGTAATCATTTGTAGAAATCTGGGCATTTTAATATGTTATTGCTGGAATTTAGACTCTGAGGCATCTATTCCTCAAGCTTGTATCCAGCTATTGTTATGACAAATTTCCTGGATTGCCAGACACCAACAAAAAAGAAAAAAAAGTAAAAAGAAGAAAATAACTTTCCCAGTCTCTGCAGACTGGCCTATGAAATTGTTCTCAATCAGAGTTTTGTAATACAATGAGTTTCAGAAACAGCCCTAGGCTAAAGCATAAATTTTATTTTCTGCCCATGTACATATGGTTCTAGGAATTCCCCTATTTACAGATCTGAAGGTCCTCATCCTCCTAAGAAAAGTGTTTGCTCCTGGTCCTGGGTGTTACACTATATGTCCCATAGCTGTCATTCCTTTGCCCCAGGCAGTGGCAATTTGACTGTTGTTCTACAGCATTCTGTAGGTGAGCTTTGTGAGTCACCTCCAGGCACAGGGCAAGTTCTGGGGTGGTGAGCCTGTGATATGTGTCTGTCCCCAGACAGAATGACAGATATACATGCATTCTAGTATGTGCACCAAGGTTACTCTGCTCCCTCCAAAACCAGGACCCTGCACTGAAAGTATGTGTTGGCTCCATGCCAAGCCAGTAAGGGAATTGGGGGAGTAGCCAACCAGACTGCCAGGATATCATACTGCTTAGAAGTTGCCTTTTTCTTGATCAGCACACATCCTGTTAATGCAATCCTTTCACTGTTTTCTGGAGCTTTGTGAAAGTTATTTCTGCCAGCTTTCACTTCCAAAGCTTCTGTGCTGGGATGGAGTCCTTGTGCATCTCATTCTACCATCTTGATCAATTCAGGGCTTTAGATCCAGTGCAATCTTAATCAAAATGCAGCAATTTTTTAAAATGGAAATTGATAAGCTTATTCTAAAATTTAGTTTTCAAAAGGCCTTAAATAGCCAAGGCAATCCTGAAGAACAATAAAGATAGAGAACTTATATTATGAAACAT